>JAPEIX020048161.1:0-11535 GCA_026122405.2 Zoanthus sansibaricus
GGTTTGACCAGGTTGAGAACCATGAGAGCGCCTCCGCCACGGCGACGAGTACACGATGTTGGTTTGGCTGGTGAGGTTCCAGTACACCATGGCAATTCACCATCAAGGCTGGACGGAACTGCTTGTGCCGCCATATGCACGACGTGCAGAAGTCAGTCGCATCGACCAGCCTCAGGGGCTTGATGACGCACTCCATGGCATCTGTTGCAATCTGGGAGAACAAGCCATCCCTTGTTTCACGCAGAGCCAAATTTTCGACATGACTTTACAAGGTACTTACTACTAAACTCTGCTTCTGACGTCATGGACCAGAAGATAATATGGTAGTTACCAGCCTCCCATCGCTCGGTCAAAGTGAATCCGGAAGTGATTTTTCCGAACTTTAAACGCAAATTACATGATGAAGAAAAATCGTAATCGAATTTTTCTTTGCCATCGCCATTAGAAAAGTAACGACATTTTATACATACAAAACCCCCACAACTGATATATACACCTTTTAAAAAACAAATGTCATAAATGGGATGCTGCTATAGTGTTTCAATAAAAACAATTTGATAATTTTTTAAGTTATAAACGCGGTGAGAGGGTAAGTACTTGAAATGTCAAATAACCCGTCAAAATTTATTTGATTTCTGTTGTTCAAAATTTATTTGATTTCTGTTCTCATTAATATAGAGTGGCACATATATTTTTATGAAAGAGGAATATGCGGTAACAAGTTATCCACATAGGCGCTCTTTTCTATAACTGAATTTAAAGAGCAATGTGTCGCCGTCTGGTTAGCCAAATTGGCAAAATGCCAGTCTATCGTGCAGGAGGCTCGGGTTCGATTCCCGGCCAAACCAACACTCAGGTTTTAAAATAATTGAGAAAAAAAGTGCTGCCTTTGCTCTAACATCTGCAAACGGTTAGATTTTCGCATCTTCTCGGATAAGGAAGTTAAATCGTCCAATCTCTCGACATTCTATCGAGGGGCATAAAAGAACCTACACATTTGTCGAAAAGAGCAGGGTAGTGATCCCGGTGTTGCGGTCTGTCTTCATCACTGAGGGCATTAACGGTTATTAATATATGTGAGCCACTGTTGCGGACTATCTAAGACCCTTAGCTGTTGAAAACTGTATTTATTTGTGATGCACATTTGATCATATTCATATGTAAAAATATGCAATATAAGTATTAAATATTATTATTATCATTGCAGCTGGAGAAGTTTTCCCGCCGCAAAATCAGTATATAAATGACTGACCTGGTTCTCATGGCAGGGCCCCTGACAGTATTCCGTCAAGCTTTCCAAGCACTGATTAATTAGATCTACGTTGTTCTCATTAATATAGAGTCCCAGTAGTCCCAGTCCTCCGGAAGTGCTTCCGCATATGCAGTCCAAGAACTGCAACGTTTGGTTAACTAGATTATAATTGACTTTGTTGTTCTCCTGCCTGCGAATGTAATTCTAAAAAGATGGAGGAGCAGTATTAAGAAAGCATGCTTCTTTCGACAAAATTGAGAGATTGCAAACACTGTAGATCAACAACGATTAGTAACAAGGTCAAAAAGAGTAAAATAGCGATGAATATTAAACAAGATGCATAAATGCGTGAACTAGGGCTTCTTACGGAGTATCAAACGAGAATAGGCGCTCGGTAAAACGTCCTTTTAACTCCCTATAGTCACATCGCGAATTTGAATGGGTGTAACGCAACCTATATATGTGTTGATCTCATTCTTTTAAAGACATATAACTCTAGTACAAGAAAAAAAATTACAAATGAAAGCCCCTCCTGGAGCAACTCAGCAAAACACTTGCTGTACACTTACATTTCAGTTTATTATCTTTGTACTACGCTTACATATTTGGTTTTCGATTCTTGCAAGTTTTGGAAGAGTACAATTGTAAACAACTTCTTCAGTTTTCTGCTCTTGCAACTTGCATTGGTCATTTTAGTTATTCTACAGGGCTCTCAATCACGTGTATATACACAATGTTTTCGTTGCTTTACATAAATTGACAAAACATTCACTTGTTTCACTCATAATAGTTTGCTTGTAAAGTTATCTCTTATTAAATTTCACAGACCGTGGGTCTAGCACGAACTGTGTTTATCTTTGTACGTATATTTGCGTTTTCTCCTCCATACCATTCACGCTTTCTTGGTTCAGCGACAAGACCTTTGATTTGTCTGCCATGAGCGTATTCAATGCTGACTGCGCATGTGCTTCAGCGCGTACCCTCAAGCGCACGCTTTAGCAAGACGGCAATTGGCTAATTTCAAAAATACCATAATACTCTTTGTTTGTCCGCCAAAATTTTGCATAAACATTGTTTTTATTTTCTCTTGGGACTTACAATGGTCCCAAGAGAAGCTGAAAACATTACTAATGCAAACGTTTGGCGGACAAACAAGGAGTATTATGGTATTTTTGAAATTGGCTAATACTTTTGGGACATTACTTGGTACAACCCGCACTAGTATCGCAAATGTGTTGCCACCAACGTCGGAAGGACATTCCTAAACATCGTGTTACCGTCACTCATAACAGGCACCGTCTCAAAAAAACTTTTCGACAAGACCGATACATTGCAAAAACTGCGCCTACAAAACTGCAAGGATGGTTGGTGACGTCGTTGAGTAGCATTTGAGTACAGCTTAAGTTTTTCTGCATTTACTTATTTTCTGTTGTGTTGGTGCTGCTGATAGTGTAGCATTAAATATCTAATTCAGGGACGTCAGGTTGGCATAGCTGTCCTCAGACGCGCCTCCCTCCTCTAAGAGCTGGGATCGAGTCCGCGCATGGGCTAGGATCTGTCTCTTTTTTCCGGGTACTCCGGTTTTCCTCCCTCTGCAAATTCGACCTTAACGCCAAGAAGCGATTAAACATTAGCCTCTGGCTAGGAAGAATGGCAACCAGTTCTTTCGCAACTGACGTTAAATAAAGTATCTATTATCATTAAGTATTAATTTTTAGTGCTCACCTTTGTTGATAAATTCGGAAAATATTATTTAAATGATGTTCTGGACAGAATATATTTTCATAGTTCGATTGGAAAATCGTCCAAAATATCTAATTAATTAACTAACTAACTAACTAACTAACTAACTAACTAACTAACTAACTAAATAACTACCTAACTAACTCACTCGCTGCAACCCTAAATAATACCTGAAAAATTCATAAAGTATCGAGAAGAAGTATCACAGAAATGTGGCTCAAGTATTTTCATAAAATGGAAAGATTGAATGTTTTGAGTATATAAAGTTTAGGATCCTTTAAAGAAGCACGCCGTGATTTTTTCGATTCAAGTGAAATGCCTAAATTTTGGAGGATACGAATACTTGAAAACAATTTGAAAGCAATGGAAAACCGTCTAATAATTCCCCCAAGCCTCCATTTCTAACTGAGTCACCGCTAGAGTTTATGCAAACGTTTTGAAACTGATGAAAGAGGGCTGTAATAGGTCTTGTTTCATGAAATAAGGTTTTTATTTCCTTTCTTGATACATTTTTAAAAACATGATAATAATTACGGGAAAACTGATTTTTCTTTTTACATTAATAATGAAAGACCCTGTCAACACTTACACATCAACGTAAATGATTCCTAGAGCTCCTTGCTTTTCACCACCAAACTCCTCCAGCTTTTTAACAGCCTCCGAATCAACTTCTTCATCAAACACATACAGCTTGGCCAGCGTAAGAGTTGGTTCAGCGTACGCCGATTGTTCGTTTTCAGGCAAAACATCCTGAAATAAATCAAACAATACGTAATAAAAAGGTAATGTGTACAAAGATTTGTTGTACTACAAAAAAGTGAAATATACAGTTGCAGCATTCAAGTCAAAACGCCTGGTCTCAAAAACTGGCTCCGTCGAGACTTCATTACGAGTACAGTAAAATGCGTAATAGCTTTTGCTTGGAGCTGACCTTGTACTAGTACTATAACCTACAATTCCATGCCTTAAAAATTACAGCCAATCAGAGGCCTGAAAAGCCGTTGCATATTCTGCAGTATCCATCAGGTAGTATTCCACCCGGCGTTCCCGCCATAACTTGCAAACGACTTTCGAAATGGCGCTAAAACTGTGTGCGTACGTCTTCGAAAAGGCACCAAAGTTGTCGGTCACTGTCGTGAGAGTTTCTTGCAAAAAATAAAACTTGTTTTAGAAACATGAGAAGTGAAGAAGAAACTGATAAAGAACTCCAACATGAAGTTGTATTTTTAATGCAATTGTTTTCCTGGGATACCGTAGATTATGCCACGCGTCACTTCCACTATAACACTAGATTTAGCCATTGTAAAACAACTATATACATGACGTATCTAAATATTGAATTTTCCTATTGTCAATAGCAAGTAATCTGTCTGTCTGTCTCCCTACCTGTCTGTCTGTTCCCCCTCCCTCTATCCATCCACCCACACACCCAGACACCCAAACAACAAATACCGTATTTTCCGATGTGTAAGTCGAACCGGTGTATAAATCAAACCACTGTATAAGTCGAACCGGTGTATAACTCAAACGAGTGTGTAAGTCGAACCGGTGTATAACTCAAACGAGTGTGTAAGTCGAACCGGTGCATAAGTCGAAACCACCGGTGTATAAGTCAAACCGGTGCATAAGTTGGTCCCTATTTTTTAGGATAGAAAATCCCACTTTTTTAAACTCTGGTGTATAAGTCGAACCCTAAAAATCGCTCTTGTTGACGCCCCTAAAAAACACAAAGCCAGCAAGATTACGGTAAAATAAACAAATGAACAACTCAATAAAAAAAATAAATTAACGAATAATATGAAGTCATTGGTCATATCTTTTATTAAGCTTTCTCGGTTAGAGAAGCCAAGACACTCCTCTTCTTCATCACCACTGTTTAAAATCCGAACACATTTTGAAACTTTAAAAATGTTACCAGTGTATAGAAGTCGAGGTCGATATTTGGGGCCAGTTTTTGGGTCTCAAAGTCTCGACTTACATTAAACACCAAAAAATACAGTAATAACAATTTTAATTATACGTAAACCATAAATTTACCAAAGTTAAAAAATTAAAAGTTGTCACTGACCACTTTTGGATAAAACTGGTACTGTAAAAACCTTGCAATGTAAACTTTGTTTAACTTCCACTTATATTGCTCTCTTTGACAAAGTGTGAAGTTCTCTCTTGGAAATGGTGGTTTGCACAGGAATAGCCACACAGACGCATCATCATCACGTGACAAACTGTGGGAAAATGAAAGCTATTTTAAATAGCGTTCGGCATAGAACACAAGTTTAAGTTCGTGTTAAGGGTTGATGTCCTATGGCCTAGATCAGTGCTCACAAGTTTGAGATTCCTGTAAGGGATCAAAAATTGCCCCCATCAACCCTACAAGAACATTCTTGGAGAGATAATTCTCGGTCTAAAAACTGGAAAAAAGTTACGACATGCTTTGTTTCTCTTAAACTCGTTCTATTTTAGTGTAGATAGTTTAAATGTCGGTGAATAACTAGCTATGACCATTTCTTCTAACGATGATATTCAAACACTTTGTAGGTAGTTTGCATTGCATTGAAACCTGACGGAACCGTGTATGACTAAAAGTAACTGGATGCTGGTATCTACAGCTCAGATGGGCAGGGTATATCCACTGGGCCGCAAGCAGTTGTCTTTGTTCTATCAAGGCTCCATGTTGAAGTATACTGGGTGCAGGATAATTATCGATTTTTCCGGGCGTTTTCAAGGGTCCTGGAGGAAACATTTTGAAGTCCAGAGGTTTTCCAAGAATTCCAGGTGTATTGAGCACCATATGATAATACTATTGTTATCTATAATATAACATAGGACCCTGCCCGCGTTCTGATTGGTCAAAAATCCATGTTTTAGGAGAGTATAAAAATAGAAAAAGCGTATTTTATTATTTTCGCTACCGGCATTCCTCTATCCAACATTTTGGTTAGAGATAGCGCAAAACATTTTATTGGAAGACACTTATGATAGAGTTCTCTGCAAAGCAGCAGAAAGTTTTGAAGAAGAGAGTAATTTATCAAATAAACAAGAAGAAGCGAAAACTGCCGAGAATTAAATTGCGTCAGTTTGTCGATCTGTGTGCTCTGTTTTTTCTACTGGCGGCGTGTAAAATCTATATCATAAAGCAAATAAAGAAGCCTAAGCCGTGTATTACACTCTGATAAAACACGACGGGCATTTGAGAACACGAGGGAAATGTAGAAGACACGAGCCGTATAGCAGTGTTAACAATAAAGTTGGAGAAAACAAAGAACCCAAGATAGCTGAGTTGGGAAACTAATAGCATGCTACTGTGCTGGCACCCATGAAATTGTCAAAATGTTCAAACTTATCCTTACCCGAGATTTTTTGCAAGCTTTTCATTCGTTGTCAGAGCAAATGTAAATTGTAGGCTGTAGATGTGTGCATTCTCCAATATATATCTATGTTCTGTAGATAGAATACACGGCAAATTAATGTTTTCGTTTTATGTCCAGCCACAAACTAAACAAGCAGGGTGGGGACAAAATAAGATTGCAAGGCTGGGTTCACAAAATAATAATTTCCAAACAACCTTTTCTCCTTGACAATGATATTACAATTCTGTTTAACTCAAACATAATTTTGTACTTAATAAATCTGAAGGCCAGAATTTTGTTTGATCAGTGCATGGTGTTTGTGAAATAACCGTTTGAAAATTAATTTTTAAAATTATATTTGTAAAGTGTTCATCATTTAACAAGCGCTGAGCCATCCACCTTTAAGGAAAATTCTTACGTACTACACCATATTAGAGAGCTTAAGCACCAGGCATTCTTGTTGTCACGGAGGCCAACTGGAACTAAACTGTCAGCAGATATCGCGTACCTGAACACGTCATACGGTCATGGTGATTGTCACTGAGGCATACAAACCGCTTTTTGCCTCCGTGTTGGTCTGTCAGAACTGTGAAGTTATTTTATCAAAGGAAGGGCTTCAAGCTCTTCGAAAATTGTCAATAAACCTTTGTAAGTAAATTATATATTTACAATTACTTCAACACTGACTTTTGCTTCAGGTTCTTGCCGTATGTATAGCCAATTTTACAAGTTAAAGTTTGCTTACGACTGAGCTGTTAAAAGTTTCTTTTCGCGCCTTTTTACCCTGCGTGCGTCCGTCGTGGTAGGGCGCGCTGCTTAAGTTAAAAATTCGCGCTAACACGCCGTTCTCGATTCAGTTCTCTTGGAAAATAAACCTCCGTCGTGAAGAAATGTTCCGGTGCTAAAGCTCTCTATTGAATAAAGTCACGGTGGCTCATGGCCACTACGCTGGTGAAAAGATTTAGTTTGCTTCTTCAGTTTAGTAGTAGCCTGGGCGGCAGTCAGCCTAAGCTCTATAATCTATCAATATACAGACTATTCCCGAAGCCTAGAGTGTCTGTAGTGCAGGCTACATGGTAGACATTATTGCGACCTTATTCATCATGGCGTAATTGAAGAGTATTTAAAAAACGCATGCATTTTCTTGGTAAGTGAAATATGGTGTTCAGGCTAATGAGTTTTAGTATAAACCTACGAACGGTCTAACATGCATCCTGCATTCTGATCGGCTACTCTACTAGAGGTCTATTTGTGATAGCCTACTAGTAGAGAAAAGATGGCGGATCAAAACAGTAATGAGCCACGTTTTGCTATAATATCTGAGGATTTTATCGATAATTTAATTTGTATATCCTTTTTTGACCGATTAGTACGGTTATATATACTAAAACAATTAGACCTCTCGACCTCATGGACTACGAGTTTGAATAGCTCATTTGGTCCACTCGTCCTCGAGGTCTAATTGTTAAATGTAAATCAAGTTTGTACCAATTTCAAAATTTAAATATTTTCATGATGTCGCTAAATGGTTTTATTTCTGCACGTGATACTGATTTCTCTTTTTCCTATTGGCTATAAAAGCTACTGTAATTAATGCCATTCTTGTAATAGATGTACCTAACTCATAAAAAACCTATACAACATTATCTAATATAACACTAAGCCTAAGACTGAATCTAGGCCAACTATCTCCTGTTGGACCCTGTTCGAATGAGGTCAGAAGCGATGGTGTTTAACATTCTCTTTGACAATCTCTGCATATCACGCGCTGCTCTGCTCGCTTCATCAAGTGACAGATGAAGTCGGCTATCCTGTGTAAAATAAAACGAAAAAGTTATCTGTGGTAACTAAAACATAAGGTAAAATTTAAATATTGTGTTAAACATTGATGTTTTAAAAAGTTATTCTTACAGTTAACGTGAGACAAGGAAAAGCAAACAAAGCACGAAAAACCACTGTTTTTCACAACTGCTGATTGCGAAGAAAGCGTTTTTAACCTGCGCATGGCCTGTGTCCAATAAGCAGAAATGGGGCTGCGACGTTTGTATTTTCTGGTTTGGGGATAAAGGAAACATAGACCAAGTGAGTGGAGCAGCAAAGATGATATGGAAAAACGGAAGAAAAAAAGACGACAAACCGTCCCATACCGGAAGCAAAGAACTTTTGAGTAGGAGAGATCCGGGAAATCAATAACTATACTGGGAGGCTTCCGGATGTATCGAGAGAATTGGCAGGTATTCAATCTCCTTTATCAGCTAAATAAGTGAATGAGAACGCAATGTAAATAAAAAAATAAATTTAAGGACTGGACGGAAAAAATAATCAAGATGAGCAAAGTTTTATATTGAAGCCTAATTTTCAATCACTAAATGTCATCACTGTGTACTCTTTGTAAACTAGCAAGCGCTATCTGTTTCTTTGTTTTTCCAAATTTTAGTTTCGAGTTTATTTTTAAACTTGTGCAATTTTAGCCAGTGATATGGTTATCAAATCAAAAACACAACGACAAAAGAGAGTAAACTATATTTGAAATCGGTTTAACAACAGGCCCGTACGCAGGGAGAGACGGGAGGGAGCTGTGTTGCACTACCCCACCAAGAGGATTGACAACGAACATAATTTTGTATATTTACGCACGAAGCATGCCGAAGCCGAAAAAGCCCTAAGAATGTTCGTGCCGTTGTCGCTGTGTCACAAATCCACAAATTTTAGTCTTATCTAAATATAGCAAAAAAAAATAATAAAAATATAAATAAATAAATAAATAAATAAATAAATAAATAAATAAATAAATAAAACACTTACGTCAGGTAAAAAGCTACCGTTATCATAACCGCTATGACTTCTTCTGCCTGCTGACCTTTTTAGACGCGAGCGGCTCCTACAAGAAAGGAGACACAATTTGTTGTATAAAACACTTTAAAAACATTAATAAGTTAAAGAAAAAGGTCTTTAACACTAACTGAACAACCAGCTTTAAAATCTTTACGACAATTTTATTTTTTTACATTAAAATACAATTTTAGTAGGATCTACTGCCATCATCTGAATGATAGTGTTTGCTGTATTTTACTAAATTCACTCAAAAGGACGAGCAAAATTTTAAAAGCATAATTAAGCTTACGTTAAGGTCATTTGGAATGTAATGCAACAGTCTAACGACTTCTCCTAGCCTCTCCTCTCCCTACCGGGGGCATAGTTGGGCAAAGGGCATCTTATAATGCCCAAAGGGTGGGGATGCCCAGGGTGGGGATGTCGACCAGGATGCATTGACAGGAAAATTGGTTAATATGTTTTTAGACGATGTTTTTAAATGATTCAACCGTTGTTTCTGAGGTAGAACAATTTTTCGGGGGAGGGGGTGGGGAAGGGTAGCTTTTTCTGGTCAAAACAAACAGCTAGAAATAAATGCAATTCGCAATGTTTCAACACACATAGTGTAATGATTAAAAACTACTAACTACTCGTATGTAAAAGCGAAACAATTTCATACCTTATCAAATGTACTTTTATAATATAGATAGAAACCTGCGCGCGCTCTGAATGGTCAAAAATCTATGTTTTATCAGAGTATAAAACATAGAAAAGCGTGTTTTATTGTTTCTCGCCACTGGCATTCCTCTTGCCAACATTTTTGTTCCAGATGGCGGAAAACATTTTATTTGAAGACACTTATGATGGGGTACTCTGCAAAGCAGCAGAAAGTTTTGAACACGAGAGTAATTTATCGAATAAAGAAGAAGAAGTAAATCCATGTTTTTTATAAATTGCGTCAGTTTGTCCATCTGTGTGCTTTGTTGTTTCTACTCGTGGCGAGTAAAATCAATATTATAAAGCAAATAAAGAACATTAAACCGTGTATTACACTGTGATAAAACATGACGGACATTTGGAAACACGAGGGAAATGTACAAAGCACGAGCAGCAGGCGAGTGGTTTCTACATTGCCCGAGTGTTCTCAAATGTCTGGAGTGGGACATGAATGGCCTCTTTTATTTTTAGCGCTAATTCCGTCGCGGCGGAATCCAAAACGTGAAAGCAATGCTTTGAGCAAAGTTTAGAATATGTTTCCTTGCACTCTCGGTGTTTATGAAGATGTGAAGCGCTATCCGTTATGAGATGCTTGTTAACGCGCTTAGCAAGGTGTAGGACTGTTTCTCCGACACAGCACACAGGAATTTAAATGAGGTGCGCGCACCTATTTTAAATGAGTTGAAAATCAGCTTGATGTTTGTATCGTTACAATAGCGTTTTGCCATAAAGGGCTACACGCTTTGAGTGAAAGATGCATAGGCACCAATCAATGGCAATTTGAAAGAAATTGCTATATACCTTTACTTGTTCAGTGATTAGTGCCCTGATACCCTGTATAGGTTTGTTCTCACGCAAAAACTATATTGAAATCTACAAAGTTACCGTTATATACAAGTAAAGTTTCCTATAAAACAGACAATCTTTTGAACAAATGTCACACGGTGATGAGCATTGGGCTTTTTCAGAAGTCCAAGAACAACTATTAGTCATCTTAACAAGCATACGAACAACAGTCACGCCTAATTTAAGGCATTACAGTCTATTTTGAGGGCAATGGAAATAACATCAATTAACCATTTCAGAAGCATATTTCAACCCCTTTACTAAGGAGAAATTTAAGGTTACGGTACCGTCCAAGCAGTGTTTTTAGTTTATTACTTATATCTTTTTTGTTTTACGTCACACACCCTTCAACCTATACACCGTTGGAAAGGTTACGAAATTCTCTAAATAGTGGTATAAATTGTTTCTTGGAAATTCTTTTTGTGAGCGAACGACTACATCGTTAATTTAGACTGAAAAGGTTTCCTTTGCGGAGTTTACACTAACCAACATTTTAATTTCTGGAAATTTTTTTTGTTAAAAAATTAATTTAACTTAAATTCCAAAACGGTGGCAGGGATTTTTGATAGCATGCGACATTAAATTTTTAGAGCCGATTCAACAAACTTTTATATTTCGAATTAACTTTATAAAAAGAAAATTAAAATGAATTTCAAAATTTCCTGACACTATTTTGGAGTTCATGATATAAGCTATCATTGCGCCAAATTTTGTGGCGATAGGTGAAAAACTGATTGAGTTGTAACTTTTTATATAACCGCACGTAGATTTGAATTTTGTTTAGAGTAAAACTCATTTGACATAACATTGCCA
>JAPEIX020048199.1:0-11534 GCA_026122405.2 Zoanthus sansibaricus
GTTTATAGTAGGACTAGCTTCACATCTGTGCTGGTTGGTTTGTTAATGCCATATGTATTATCATAAATCTCTCAACATCAGAAACCTTACCGTATCCTAGACAATTACATCCCTGACCCAAGCCAAATTTTTATTAATACCCTATGGCAGATCTCAGGCAAATATAATGACCTACCCCAGACTCTAGAGCTCAAACTCCATACAAAATTAAATATTTAATGACAGCTCCCCTAAAGGGGCTTTTCAGTGTTATGTTAAAATACCCCTGTCTCCCAGTTAAGAATCCCAACTGGTAGGAAGCAAACCAGTTGGCTATTTACAAAGCGTGGTGAATTTGTCCCTGGGATCACCGAGGACAAAATCATTCGGTAGTCCGAGTCGGGAATTTGAACCCGGGTCTTCCGCATTCAAATCCCCAACTCTAACTACTGTGCCACGCTGCCTCCTCATAAAAATTAAACACGGATTAAATATAGATTAAATAAGACCGGATTAAATATATATTGTTTTATCCCATATCTCTTCCCTCTATCATAAAAATTAAACATGTTCTCTAGTCTAAAATAATTTTGAATTTTCACACCGCAAAAACCATGTTACAAAAGTAACGGCATTTCGGATCTAAGAAGACCGGATTAAATGTATACTGTTTTATCCCAGATCTCTCCCTAAATCTCTTACATGACTAATTGAAATTCAGTTTTGTTAACATTATTATTAACCATGTTATAATATATAGTATTTTTTACAATGTCCTACAATTATTATTACCATTATTTTATTATTACAATAATTATCATAATGAAGATACAATTATCTGCGATATAATCCTCAGGCAATCGATTCAAAGTACCCTGCCCAAATTAGAAATTGTCAGTCTCACCAGAAGCACATCCTGGGCAGCAATCCTGACCGAGTATGAAAATGTGTCATCGTCCTCATCCTCCACAAACTGATTAGGGTTCGTACTCCAGATTTGGACCTAAACAACATACACAAACCAGTCTTACATCCAAACATTAGAAAAACGGGACACACTTAAATGAAGATGTCCTTGGATAACAACAAAATAATTGTAAGCTATTTCTATATTATTTACCAATACAAAGAGACAACAATGCTCAAGTGAATTGAATGGTACATCGTTATAAAACATTTGTTAGAAGATAAAGATTAAAATCTCATATATTATTATGTCATTACAAACTCTAAAATAAAGCAGAAAGTAAATATTGATCTCCTAAAATGTTGCGACAAAAACATTTAGTTTCTTAAACAATAAATAAAACACCGTGGCCAAGTAAAACAATGAACTAACTTTAAATTACTATTAGTACCATACTACTACTATAACTGAAACGTTTTTTTGAACACCTACTAAGATCTAGTATTTAGTATATTTTATGTTTTATTTTATGACTTCGCTAGAAACAAAATAATCATGAAACAAAAGTTAAATATGAACGAGAGGAAATGCAAATTGCTGTCTACAAAGGAAAGATTACTGCAAAGAAACTTTAAAACAAATTCAGTTTGCCCACCTGCTCCTCGGTGATCTGCATGTACAGCAAAAGAAAGTAAATCAGTTCGTCTAGGAACTTCTTGATGGTTTTCTTAAACCTGGGGGTCTCGACCAGACCGTGAATAAATTCAAAGACATTGAATACTAAGTTTTCAAATCCGAGAACCTCGCCTACGAGAAGCAAATGACAATATAAGTACAAAAAACATAAAAAAAAAATAAATAAAATAAAAGAGATGAACGCTTGCGTAACAGAAAGAGGTGCTAGTTTGATTTCAATTTTAAATTTCAAAAAAGGCTTGGACATTTAATTTCAAGATAAAGTATCGAGCGAGAGTTCTTAGAAACCACATAACGAAGTTAAAAGATGAAATTCTCTCACCATCCGAGTCTACAGGATCGTCTGCATCTTCAGTATAATTCACAACCGTCCTTACGTATCGTTCAGTACTTTGTGTTAACGTACTCCACACTTGAGGTAAAATGTCCTTCAAATGAGCATCCATTTGTTTAGGTAAGTTCTTAACAAGAGTAGTTAAGGCCTGAAAAACCAGAGAGTACGGACATCGGGTATCAAGTTGAAAACCGATAACATACTTTTACTTTTTTACTCAGACACAACTGAATCAAAGCCTATAATATAATTCTGTATTGGATGACAAAATAAAAAAAATTAAGCTAGGGATCCTTCAAGTATCTATTTTAGATTTCTGGATCTTTCTGATCGACTTCTATCTAGAGAGTTTTTCCATCATGCATTTACGTACTGTTAACGAAAAAAGGCCTTAAATTCCTTTTTTAGTAATAACCATCATTCTAACGAAAAATAGAGAAAAAAAACTTCACATTTTGTTTTGACAACATAACAAGTTCTCTTAAATTCATTCTCAAAGGGTTAATGCTTTTGCGGACTGCTGAGTTAGTTCAGAGATAAATCTGCAACACCAATTACCAAACTAAGTTGGACACAGTGACATTTCTAAGGTGGAGTTTGAATGGTTAAACTAGGTGTGACACAAATGCATAGAGAAAGGAATCAAGTGTAATATGCTGCCGGCCGAATGGTTTTTCACCCTATCAATTGTTATGCAACAAGGAAAACATTTCTCGACTTTTTCGTCATATATTTTTTTATTAAAAAAATTTTAAACAAAGTCAATGCGCTGGCAAAAATCAAAGCGCGCGCTGATGATAAATCGGGATTTTTTTAAAGTGGCCTTAATTTCAGATTATAAAACAATTAAAAATTGATCAGGATCTCTGGCTAAACTGACCGAGACAGTTTAACAATTATGAGTCTTTTCTTTCTTTGTGTAGCTAATAACACCTACCTTCAATACTTCCATCTTGAGTCCACAGTCTGAAGTTTCACTGTCAGGTAGAGACAGGGAGTGCACAAAGGCCTGGGTAAACTGAGTAATGAATGGGTAAAGGAGCTGCTTCGGTGCCTCCTGGTTTAAAATTAGAGAAGTATAATGTTAGTATGAGAAGATTAAAAGTGTTAGACTTTACAAAAGTTAACCTAAAAGGAGGTAAACTCGAATTTAAACCAGTACTGATTCTTTTAAAAAAGGGTGCTACCCTCGTTTTAATAAAAGCTTTCCTAAAGAGAGGCTCGAGTTTATACAAGTACTGATTATTAAAAGGAGGCTACCCTCGAGTTAATACAAGTACTGATTATTAAAAGGAGGCTACCCTCAAGTTAATAAAAGGTATCTCAAAAGGAGGCTACCCTCGAGTTAATATAAAGATACCCTAAAAGAAGGCTACCTCGGGTTGATGAAAGTACTGATACTCGAGTTTACAAAAGTACGGTAATCAAAAAAATAACGTACCCTCTAGTATGCAAAAGCTATCTTCGAAAGAAACTACCCTGGAGTTGACCAAAGAAATCTTGCAAAGAAGCTACCTTTGAGTTAACAGAAGTAATCTTGAAAAAATAACTGATATTCTTCACAGCACGAAAAGGTGTTTCCAGCAACGTAAACGTACTGTTTTCTAAACGGAAACATTTTTCCATTACGAGCTTCTTAAAATCTTTAAAAATGGCACTTTTTTCGTACTTATTCTTATTTCCTCGCTTGCAAATATTCTTGTAGAATCTATAGTTAAACTCTACCGAGTAAGTACAACCTATAATATATATCCACTTAAAATTAATAAAAAAACGAGGTTCAGTGGATAATCCAAACTGTTGTACAATTATAGCATGAAATGAACCAGATTATAAAGCTAAGATATATGCAGGAAAAAATTCCAAAAATTACTCAGGAAATGAAATCTATTTTATATTTAAAAGCTTTAAAAGTTTGTTGTTCCCGTCAGTTTGTATAAAAGTTGGATAATAATAAATAATCGTTTCTCTAAATAAGTGTTAGTAAGATTAGAAAGGTGAATGCCCGGAAAAACGTCTGAGTCATCAACGGGAATCAAACCCTCTGATTGCCGGTCAGATGCTCAACCCACCTAGCTGCATAATTGGAGCCGAGTCACTAGTTAAGTTCTTATCTATTCCCGCTGGTCATACGTCTCGTATCTGCTAGGAACTGAAAATTTCGTAAGATGTAATTTATATTGTTACTAAAAAAACAGTTATAATTTTTAATCATCTCGATTTTTCAAAGTTAATAATTAAGCCGTTTGGAGTGTTTCATTTGATTAAAAAAATAGTGTATAGCCTATGACCATTGATCTGTTTCCTCTGGTGTTGCTATCCATTTACCCAAATATTGAAACACAATGTATAAATATTATGTTAAACACACGAAAAAGTAAGCTTTATAAGGCTGCAAATCGGTAATTTTCGGTTTTTTAACGCACTACTTGCTAACTTTCTCAAGAAAGGAAATTTCAATATTGACCAATAAACTTTTTACCTTTTCTTGTTTTCATTTAAATGATCGCTAAAAAACAAATCAGACTTAAAGAGTTAACACAATGTAGCCATTGCGTAAATTTTTTATATTTAGGAAATGGTCCATGGTTAGCGTGCGTCTATATAGTTTTATACGCACGTGGAAAGTTTGGAGAGCATGAGAGGCGCGTGATGAGAAGCACGAGGCGAAACCGAGTGAGAAGTTATTCACCATTGTAGTTTTCAGCAATTTTTTTAGAAAGTGAGAAATTCTCAACTGCGCGAGCGAATAAACTTGCTTGCATCATCATTTAGTTGCACTCCGTTTAGATGTTCAGATTTGGTGTACGGTCACGCAATATAAAAACGTTGCACGAATTTGCCAGCTATGTTATTTATAAATGACCTTATCTATCACCAACCTTGTGCTCATCCCTCATAGCAAGAATAATTCCTGCGCAAGCGTCAAAGATATCCACTGCTCTTGATCTTGTTCTCACACTGTAAACCTGAAAGTGCCAAAAATTGTCATTTGCAGTCAAACTGCAATATGAAAATTAGACTAACCGCCGCCTGGTTAGCCTAGTTGGTAAGGTGCCAGTCTATCGCGCGGGAGGTTCGGGTTCGATTCCCGGCCGGACCAACACTCAGGTGCTTAAAATAATTGAGGAGAAGGTGCTGCCTTTGCTCTAATACCTGGAAATGGTAAGACTTTCACGTCTTCTCGGACGTTAAACCGTAGGCCCTCGAAGACATATCTGTGTTTATGTGTGTGTCTGTCATGTAAAAAGTATCTAACCACCTTTGGCAGGTAAAGATGGTGTTCCTATTTAGTAGGCCTTTGGCCAGCTAAAGGACTTGACACCTAAAGAAAGTTTTTATTTAATTAATTAATTAATCAATTAATATATTAATTTATTTATTATTACAAACTAGTGTTTCATGACCTACCACTTCAAAAACAATTTTTGTTTTTTACCACTACAATAAAATGAAAAGTTGGAAAACATCGGATTTTACTAAGCTGTTTATGGAATGATATGACAGCGTGGAATGAGTATAACACGTTGAAACTACTGTTGATACAATAATTCTATTTCATCTTGTAAAATTACATAAGAATGACACCATCCTGAACAATCAAAGCTTGATGCAAGATGCAATTAAAGTACAACGCAAATGAAAGCATAGCTTTGAAAGCAGTAAAGACGTCTCTATTTCATTTTCCAGTCTCTTATGAAAACAGCTGAAACATATTCCTTTCATCAGGAAACCAATCCATAGGCTGGCTTAACACAATAAAATATAATTGCTAATTTGCCTAAAAACTAATAAGATCTGTACCTCTGCCTGGGCAAATATCTTGTACATCTCTGGTAAAATTACTGGGGCCACCTGTGGCATCTGTATGTCTGTTACCTCTCGACAAAACTCTGGTGAAAGAGAAAAACATTAAAATACCTTAGGGTTCCTGTGTGTACCATAAATATGTGACAAGTTGGTTCTAAGGGAGGAGATTTCCTGTCCTAATTCCTTGACATCACTTTTATGAGCTCAAAACCTGGACCTCATGAATTAACACCTCTTTTTGTTTCCAAGTAAAAACAATTACATAATTGTCTTCGGATCGAAACTTCGACACCAGCTATGTTAACGAGGCAACGATAATAGTATTTTCTACAGTGTACTTATTACATGCAATAACACTTTAAAGTTTAGTTCTTGGTACACAAAGAGGGCAATGGCTGCTTGGTCATAATTTCTATATTCACCTGTTTCCTTGAAGAGGGCACATTTGAGTAGAATGCAAATGGTTGGAAAAGAAAAATAATATTATCGTGTAATAAACGGTATTAAGCAACATCTTGTGTAGTGTATTATTTGGCAAAAGGAATAGGAAGAGAGGGTATGACTGACTGGGTAGAAAGGTGTGGAGTATGATGAGATAGGATAAAGGAGAATAGAATAGAATGTAGAACAAAATATGAATGTTACATTATGGTAAATAGGAAAAGATGGAAAAGAAGAAAAAGGTTATTTTCTAAAACGCTGAATGAAGATAGAATGGAACAGGATGAACAAGATATGATTAATAAATATAATATAGAACTGAGCAGAACAAGATAGGATTGAAAATAATGGAACAAGTTATCCAGTACAAAAATTAGAGATCAAAATCTAGCCAATTACAATGCAGCATTTTACGGAAGTACAGGAATGACCATATAATAAATACCTGTTAAGACTCTCATTGCGCCATGAACCAAGTTGCTGTCTCCACTTGTTAATGCATTCATCAAGTGGAGGAACAAATCTGGCCAAGCTTCAGGCCAGTCCCAGTTTGCTATGGCAGAAATTGCATATGCCTGCAATAAGAAAAAGAAAAGACAAAAAATGTCTGTCATAAACTAATTAGTGACCTATACTGTAGTTGTGCAATAAGTACACCACTGGGCCAGGAATTATCTATTGCAGTATCGTATCACTTGCTTAGCAGTTGTGAATATATTAGTATGAAGGTCACAAATCGTAATCAGCATTCCATAGGCAATAAAACTATAATTATTAAGATAAGAAACCTAAAAACGTCCTAAAGCTTCTGTAAGATACGTCATCCATGGGTGATGGGACAACTTCAAGCTTATGGTGCACCCGACCCAAAGGTCTATATAACTTAGCACTAGGGACTATCCCATTATTAGTATAAACCTACTAACGGTCTAACACGAATCCTGCATTCTGATTGGCTACTCTATTAGAGGTCTATTTGTGATAGCCTACTAGACGAGAAAAGATGGAGGATCAAGATAGTAATGAGCCCTGTTTTGCTATAATATCAGAGGATTTCATTGATAATTTAATTTGCATTCTTTTTTGAGGTTTATGCTAAAACAATTAGACCTCTCGGCCTCATGGACTACGAGTTTGAATAGCCCATTCGGCCAACAGCAGTACGGGCTATTAACTCGTAGTTCATTGTCCTCGAGGTCTAATTGTTAATTAGTTCTTGGTTAAAGATACTTTCGGATGCTAATGCAACAGTTTAAAAAAGACCTTTACAGTGATTCATAAAAAACTTTGCATCTGCGTTTTTATAAATCGATCTTTTAATGTAGGAAACAATCTGTCACCTAAAAAATGGAAAAGTTTATCGTGAGCCACTTACTACATATTACAACTGTGGACTTTATACCATCGACCACTCTCCAAGAACTTGTAATCTTAAATGTAACACCTAACACAAGTATTATCTAAGGATTTGATCAAGAATGCTATCTAAATGGTGTGATAAACCTCTATCATTTTGGCAATATCTGTTTCGTTCCTCAACTGTCACAACTGTATCCAGGGCTCGAAATTGCGACCAATACGGTCGCATTTGCGACTAAATTTTTCCTTTTGCGACTAAAACTTCAACAGCGGTCACAATTTTGTGACCAATTCTCATCTCTTAGAGATAACAAAGTAAAACACTACTTTACCACTAATTTTTAACTTCTTTTAATTTTGCGACTAAAATTTTGCAACCAGTCGCAAAAATGCGACCATGAAATTCTGTTAATTTCGAGCCCTGGTTAGTATAATTTATTCAAAAAAAAGGGTTTATGACCTTTTAATATATGGCTAGAAAGTTTCCTGCAATCTGATAGAATGCTTGTTGGGCCGGATTATCTTGTAAGGTCTGCGGGCATTATGAATTTTTTTCTTTTCCAGTGACTTGTACGTAAACAGAGTAACAAAACTGTTTGCGAAAACAACAAGGTCTTTGATTTTGTCCAAATTTAATATAAAGTTTTTCAAACTGAACTTTTTTGAAAGCTTGCATAGAAGCTTGGTCACATAGGAGAACGGCCTCGACCAGAAGCTTAGAGTACTTGACCAAATGTTAAAAATAACTTCTGCTACAAATCAAAAAATCCCAACTCGACAAAAGTTATATAATAAATAACTTATTAACCCCTTCTGCTCAGTCTTTAAAGGGAAATCTCATACCTCGGTCTTGTCATACAAACCTCGCTATGCTCAGTCGATACTTCAAGCCCTCAGTCTGATATTTCCCTGTAATGACGACCGCATTACGTGTTCAGGTATGCGACATCTGCTGACTTTTAATTCCGGTTGGCTTCCGTGAAAACAAAAACGCCTGATGCTTAAGCTCTCTAATGTTTCGTCAAGAGATATGATACAAATTACACCATGGTCATTTAAGGAAATGGTTTTTCTATTTAGGCATTAATACTTATGCTTAGCTAAAAGTTTCTGTTCTTTGTTGTTGATTACAATCCATTGAACATTGAAGCAATTCCAGGGTTCATACTGAGAATGAGAAATGAAATTCAATGACTTTTCCATGGTTTTTGCATGACCAAATGCCTTTTTGCATGACCCAGAAATATCGAGAAATCAAAGAACCCACACCAACGTAACAGCCTACTTGCACTTTAATCTAACATTAAATGTGAATGACACCTTCTGAACACTGAAAGACAGTATAACGTGATTGAATACAGAGCAAAAAACTCAAATTTGCTAATGTAGTGCAAATTCATCGCATAGTTAGTATTTTGATATTTCGTGTATGCAGAGCATAATGCAACATGGGTGTGACAACGGCATTTTGCGCTGAATTATATTAAGGTTTGATCAACCAAAAATCATAGCTCAAAAAAAAAATACAATTCCATGACTTTCATGTCCTTGGCCATTTTCCCAAAATTCTATGACTTTTCCAGGCCTGGAAAATGCATTTTCAAATTTCATGACTTTTCATGACTTAAATTTCCATGACCGTGTGAACCCTGAATTCATCAAATCTTTACGGATCGGCCCAAGTTGCTCTTACGGTAATTTAATCGAAAGAAAGGGAAAGATTTGAGCTGTAAGTTTGGGATTAAAAAGTATTATCTTTTGAAAATCCACACACTGACAGTACTAGTCTGACAGAATCATTTACCTTTTCTTGAGGAAAATATTGCTCGGACCTCAATTTTCGCTTAGTATTAGCATACATTGGTAAACTGTAGATACTGTCTCGGAAACATGATCTTTCCTGCCACATCTCTCAAGTTTTGCACATTAATCTTACTGTTAAACATTGCAAATTATAAATCGTAAAATAGGAAATCTAGAAACAAGAACGCATAAGTAAAGTAAAAAATTAAAAGTTTACGGTTAACCATATTTGTTTATAATTTGGTGTGATTGGCGCAGTTGGTAAGATCTCCCTCTTCAAATTAGAAGATCCTGCATTCCATCCCCAGCTCTCCCGAGACTCTGTGCAACCTTCCTTTACGAAGTTAGTAAATGAGTGCCAAGCATCTGCTGGGAGCTAATCTGCAATGGATCAGTGTCCTCTCTAGAGGAGGATGAGAGTCTTTGAGAGTCTTTGGAGTCAAAGACTCTCATCCACTTAATATTATAGAAACAGAAGATGAGCACCAGAGGTCCATGGGCTGCTAAGCTTGTAAAGGAGCTTGTAAGTTACTGTAGCAATACTCGTGTCTAAATTTAAAGGAAGCATACCTTTACCAGGCCTCTATGATACAGTGAGAGCCCCAGATATAACAGAGCAGTTGGTTGGTCAGTTTGAAGTTCCAATGACTTTCTGAATTGTTTTTCTGCTTCTTCATAATTCTGTGACCGAGATGACGTTATTTAAACTAAAGGTAATTTGAAGTTTACTGTAGAGTGGTACTGGTAAAATTTATTACACAACATGTATATTTAACAATTATTCCCAGAGCGCGCATTGGATATGGGATGGTAAATAAGGTATAATCATCTCATCATATGCAACAAGCGCGAATAGAATAATCGTTTTATTAATTTCATGAGCTTTAGGACAATCCCTTCGATACTTTAAAATGACAACAACTTTTATTTTGACATTTATCAGCTTGGCAACATATTACAAAGTTAGTTTCCATATATGGTCATGAATATGGTATATGAGCTGATAACCGATATTGAGTAAACCAATCAGAATGCTAGAAACGCAACATTAGAGGTTGAAAATTTAATACAATTTGATAGTGTTTTGTGACCTTTAAAATCATGACAGTGATTACAAGCTGCGACCAACACATTAAAAGTTGATGTGAAAAGAACCAGTAACAAATAAAATGAAACAAAACATTATTGTTCAACAGGACAATCGGAGGTGAGCAAACTTAAAAGAAGGCATTAAAAATGATCAAAGAACATTATCGTATTTTCGTCTAAACGTTAATTTATCCTATGGGGATTAAGAATGCCACACTAGTCGCATTTCTTTAATTTTCAGTGCATTGTGTCTGTATTACCAGTTTTGAATTGTGCCTGTATACCAGAAACCTTACATTAGGTCGGAACAAACAACAATTCAAAAGTTTACAAGTCAAAAATTTTGTTATGAAAAGTTCCCACTTATGTGCCGTAACTAGTTGTCTATCTTTGATCGTGTGTTATAATAAAAAGATGACAATGATCAAGGTTTTAATCACAAATTTCTCAGTTCTGCGAGAACATATAGTTGAAGAATATATACTGCAATACATGTGCATTATACACATTTTCGGTTATTTTTTCTATAAATATAGCTATGAACAACAACAGGTATCATTTTTGTATCATATTAAATACACTAATGATGTTAAAAGGTGAATTTACTGCAAGCTGCCACAGACAATAAGCAAGGTCCTCATATACAAATCTTATTCGTGGTTGTGATAACAAAATAAAGAGTAAAAATATTGAAGAGCCGCGGCCAGGATAAAACATAGTAAAAATTTTTTTAAAAACGATCTCTGACTAAAATGATTAAAAAACTATGATCATGCCTGGTCCTACAACCACACAATTGATTTTAAGAACGCATTAATTATTGACAAAGGCACTTTTAGAACTTGAAAAACATTAGAAGCGTGGCATACCAGAATGACAACTCACGTAGATAACAATTCTTGCCTGCTACCTCAGCAATATAACATTCTTTTTAACAAATATTCATAATTATTTACATGTTTATTATTTTGCTATTCACGTTTTTAGTCTAAGTGTTTCATCACTTTCTTAACATTCATTTTACCCGCCAGAGATCGTTTTAAAATTTTTAGCTATGTTTTATCCTGGCTGTAGCCCTTCAATATTTTTAAATTTAATGACCCCTCCAAAGTGATG
>JAPEIX020048297.1:0-11531 GCA_026122405.2 Zoanthus sansibaricus
TTTTTAAAACTGCTAAAATTAATAATCTGACGATCATGACGTATTACTCAGTTACATTTCATTTCTTTAAGGGAACGTTTGAATCATTAAAGATGAGGCAATCGTTAAAGATGATGCTTCTCTCAGGTTTTAATTTCCTTTCCGTATTATGCAAGTTTAAGTCGGCACTTATTGTTTCTTTGAATTAAGACATTCAACAGTCAAAGGTCATCAAAGGTCCAATTTGATCCAATTTGTCTCTTTCTTGTTGTCCAACTTGCTCTTCCTTCGTAAATGAGTGATCAGCTAAGCTGCACCAAAAAGGGAGGCATTTGAATGTTTTTCATGTGGGCGTGGTAATTAATTACAAAAATTGGGTTAGCCTCAACCTCGTCCCCAGCCCTTTTCCCTTCTCGTGGGGATGGGGGAGGACGGGGGGAAGGAAGGGGGGCGCCAGCACAACAAGAGGGAGCTCTTGAGGACTACATAGAGGCATCTGTGATGATTAGATACAGTAATAATCAAAGAAAGCTCTAGATGTGTAAGCAGCTTTTTGCTTCAGTAGATCCAGTCTGTGAATCAGCGATTACATTGTTAATTGTTATCACCCGAAAACAACAATTAGCTAGATTTCTAATCCAGGACCAAATTGTTATTAGTAGTATTTTACTGTTTTGTTATCCTGGAGAAAGCTTTTCATCATGTTCTAATGAAAGTAGAGCATTGGTGCTTGCAACGAAGCGGAATATTAGAGAAATTAGAGAGAATGGTCTTGGAAACATACCATGCAGGATTAAGTGACAGCGGCGAGAACATTGAGGGAATCGTCCAGAAATTGAAATCCGAGTACTTAGACTAACATCAAGGATCAGCATTGAATCCTCTCTTTTTTGCCGTTGTCATTGACGTTCTCTCGGAATATCTGAGATCAGAAAACTTGTGGGAAAGGCTTTTTGAATACAACCTGGCAATTATATCGGACAATGAAGAACAATTGGAAAACTGAAACTTGTAAAGTGACAAGAAAGCGTAGAAAAAGTGTGAGACAAATATGAAATTTAAAAAGAACACAGAGACAAAGGTATGTAATAAGAATTTAAAAGAACAGGTGAACATCAAATATACACATGACAATGAAATCGAACAGTTGAACAATTTTATTAAGATATTTGGGGTCTCAGAAGAGAAATCACCTTCCCACCATGGGATAAAGTGAAGGGAAAGGAAATAAGGATCGCGAGAAGAGGAATCATTGCCACCAAACCACCAAGGCATAAAATGAAGGCAAAGAACGATCGAGAAGAGGAATTATTGCCCCCGACCCACAAAGGGATAAAGTCGGGAGGCAAAGAAGAAGAAGAACAAGAAGAACAAGAAGAACAAGAAGAAGAAGAAGAAGAAGAAGAAGAAGAAGAAGAACAAGAAGAAGAAGAAGAAAGATCATGACCACCGACCCCCACCCCAAGGAATAAAGTGAAGGAAAAACAGAAGATGATTTTTTTCCCTCATTTGTTGCTCAGCTGGCCTCTACCCTTGCCTCGATATAGCCGTTGTGGCTGAGCCTTAGCTAGTGCAAAGAACCAACCTGTTTTTACAAAAGCGATAGACGCGTTTTACCATATCAATTCCAAACAATAGCCACAAGGCGTAACACAAACCAACTGCGCTATCATGTTGCAACGTGATACGACTCTCCGATCCCTTACTTGCGAAGACTCACCTTCGCGACATAAAATGACTAAAATATTTGTTTACAATTGATAGGGTAAATCTGCGCCATACTGAGGGAAACTAAAACTATATTCATAATATTTTTTTCAATAAAGTCATGTCCGGTTTTCTCCATTGTTCCGTTTCTAACACGTACAAGCGCATATTACTGAACTCTTTCAACATTACAAGTGCCTCTAAGAATTTGAAATGAAGGCAAGTTATGTCTAATTTTTTTATGACAGCAAACTTGGGATGCTAATTTAAAATATTTTTATCAACTTTTTTCCTTTTATTTCAGCTTCAATTCAATATAGGGCCGATGACACGTACTTCATTCTAACACCAAAGCTCTTAAATAATTCAATAATTTCACAATTTACACCTGACACCAAGGCTCTTTAAAAATTTCGACAATTTCTTCTTAAAATTTACTTTATCATCAACAATTTTTGTCAACTTATTTTATTCCTTTTATCATTCTTTTTATTAGGTCCTTTTGTTATATCTTTCATTGAACACATCTTTTCAACTATTTAAAATTCATCAGATTCGACTTCAGTATATATATCTAATTAATTTTAGTCTTTTGCGCGTCCTTTTTCAAAATACAGGGCCATTTTCAATATGTAGCTCTAAATCAATTAAATCTCGTGACGCTTTCGAACACATCTTAGTATGAAAACTATTAAATTCGTCTTAAATCGGTTTTTCAACTTGCCTATTTCGATTCCAAAGAACTTTCACCGGTTGTTATCCCCTTTCTTGAAATTGAGGGAGAAATAAAGTTTCGTCCGCTATTCTCAGACTCACTACAAAATAATTAATATAACGTTGTTGTCTTCAGCTTGTTTAAAACAACTTCACGGCATCTTACTATCTCTCGCAAGCGCTGAAGTTCATTTTTCCCATAGTTAGTTGAGACATCAACTCTTTCAACTCAGTTTAATTTTGCAAAATAATTGTGTTTTTCCCTTGTTTAGCCAAAGAACTTTTGACAGATGCCGGTTAGTTGTTTCTATTGTAGCTTCTAAATGAGATGGGCTTGCAATTTACTCCCACCTACATGATAGGAGTCACGTACGGTATACTCTGGACTTAATTTTACAAGACAGCTTTGTTTCCTGTTTTTTCTATGTTGTCGTTCTTTGCCGTTTCGATCACTCTCAGCGCCAAAAAGTGCGCCAGAAAAGCCGCAAAATTGAACAACTTGAGTGTTTACTTTCATAATTAAAGGAAAACTTTTGCTGGAGTAAAAGCTCAATAAAAATCATCATTTTGGTCGATACAGGTAGTGACTTAAATTTAAGATTCGTTCATAGGTATATGATTTTCTACGGCAAGGTAGTGCGAGTCACGGATGGACCGAAATCACGTGATCGATTTTGACCAAGTGCAGGGGCGGGCTTTTTACATTGAACGAAGGTTGCTTATTAATATTGGTGACAGTTATTCCTTAGTTTGTCAATAAACCAACGGTTTAAAGTGTTTAAACTTGTCCGAAAAGGAGAAACCGTTTCAAATTTTCAGTTTAAAATGATGCAATCTAAAACTAAAAGACGAGATATCATTATCACGCGCCCGATAGATTTTTTTTTAATATAAATTTAGATGATTGTACGTAATTGTTCCAGCATTCTAATTATTACAAAGATAAAAGGATGCCGTGTGAAAATTATATACGATTTATAACATAATTAATGTTAATAATTGTCCAATTTTAACTTTTATTGTAATAATCAAAAAAATTAAGAAAATTGTAACTTGAATCTTTGGAAAGCTGAACCACATTTATTGTATTTACCGTCATTTTATTTTCTCCAGCTTCTGAATGTTGTTTCATTAAAAAACAAAAGCTCTTGGGCCAGTGGGAGGCCGGAATGAAAATTGACAAACTTTACCTTTAAAACAGTAAACAAACAACTTTTAGAAAGTTTGATCTGAACTTTGTATTTAATTTGTTTTTATCATTTCTGGCGGTGCCACGATTTTTTCAGGGTCCCTCGAATAGAAACTGGCTTCGATCACTATGAAATTCTAAGACATGGGTTAAAAGCTTAAAGGTTTGTATAATTTTCAATGGTTATTTTAATTTAGTCCCCATAATTTCTTTCTTGCGTTTGCTATATGATTTTCAGTATACCGTAATTAAGTCGGAAATATTAATGACAAGATTTTAAAAAAAATCACCTTTTCCTCTGTACAAATCTTTTAATGAAAGTTTTGCTTTGTTTCGAGAAAGGAGATTTAACGATTTAACACATTTGGTATTTAGCTTTAATAATAGAAGTTGTTTTAAAAACACCAAGTTGCATCATCTAAGGATTAGTGTCGCGATCACTCTGCGTGAAAACGAAACAGTTGTTGTTTTTTACAGAAGCTTAAACTTAAAGTTCGCAGAATTATAGAACAAAATTATTACATTTGAAAACCAAGCTTTAGAAATACATGACTTTTTTGTTGCACCGGTTACACTCTTTTTATTCACAAAGCTGATTTTAACAATTTTCTTATGATATATATAGCTTTACCACGACAGCAACCAGTTTTATAATAAGATTTTATTGCTTTCTTTCGCAAAGCACAATTACTAGCTACAGTGTCACGATTTTTTTTTTATTTCTCACAAAAGATTGATGTGAAAAGGTCAAATGCAAAATGAGTGTTGGAGACTGAACCATGACAGAGCAAATTTGTGTTTTCGGCGCTTTGTTGGCTACCTTTCCAATTTATCTTTTAAAGAAATACCGACCAATTTATTTAGATTTACATGTAATTTCCTTTTTAAGCCTTTTAGGAACAATCGTTCTTTATCAACGAGTATACCAAAATAAAACATCTTTAACTAGATTTTAATATTTTCCTTTTTAAAATGAAAGGTTTGTCATAAAAATAATTGTGCCGTGAAAGGATGACTTCACGAAATGATGAAGTCACTGCTTTCAACAAAATCTTGATTACTAGAAATCGTAGATTAGCCGGATATTTCGACATTAAAATTCGTATAAAATCATTTCCGTAATACGTAAGTGTAAAGTGGCGTTTCGAGCGTTAGTCCTTCGGCAGCAGAAAAACTGTAATTTAGACAACACATGGATTAATGTTCTTATGATTATTACTGCAAATTTACTGTAAGCGAAAAACGATTAGTATTTATGCCTTACTGAATTGTTTTGCCACCGAAGAAAAATAGGAGCAATGCTATAAAATTGTTTGCTACCGAACTTAACTTTTTTGTTAGTAAAAAATGAATCACAACCCATTTCTCTTTGCTGCCGAGTGCCGAAATGAACAGTCTCTAAGTAGTGTATTAAAGGAGTTGACGTTTCGAGTGTTAGCCCTTCATCAAACTGTTACAACGTTCTAACATTTATATGTATAATTGTAAAACGATTTGGAGTTTGTATTTGTTTTTCATTTTGTTCAGGGAAGCGAGTGCTTAGAAACCTCTTTGAAGGCGAAAATATAGCACCACTATTAATTAACTTTTATCTATTGCCAAATGTTTGATAAAAGCGGGTACAAAACATAAAACCAAAACTCTGACTGTTGAGGTTAATACAGTAATCAGTTTAGCCGGAAATTGAAATGCAAATGATCACTGCAATTAAGACTTTCAATACCAATATTGTCTCTTGTTGAAGGTGTCACAGCCCGATTTTGGGTTTACTTTTTAAAGATTACACCACACTTTTTTTACTTTAAAGTAGTGAATAAAGTTAAACAAAAGAAATATACACGCTACCTTTTTGCACCTCTACTCCGTAATCAGAATTTTTGTTAGGAAACTCTCGCTGTTGTTTTGTTTATTAAGTAAAATGTACTACTACTAAACTATGAAGCGCCCGCTTAATAACTTCATGCAATTTTTTAATAGAAGATCAACATCTTTAAAAGTTATCGCTTTTTTGCATTTGGTTCTGTCTGTTAAGTATTTTTAAGTAGGACTGTTGTTACATTTTGGACAATTTTGGAATGTCGCTCGTCCCCAAAACCCCTTGGAAAGCCTCGCAAGTATATTTCATGTCACGCCAATGATAGATATCTAATTATTGTGGATTGTGACTTTAAAAATAGTTTGAAGCTCTTCTGTAAAAGCTTTGAAAAGTTTTATAAGTGTACATGTCAATGAGAGCAACTTTTTTTTTCAGCTTGTTGCTAATGGTCGTCCGGAAAGCAATTTTCGCTCACTTCATAGGCTTTCAAGTCCAGTTCATGCTTTATGCATTGATGCTGGTTTTGCCGTGCGTTTGCTTTTGTATTTTGAGACTGGCGCGCATTTCAAACCAAGAATTTCAGCAAATCGAGAAAAAAAATGTGTTTTTTTACATTTTTCTACTCTGTGAAATTTGAGCTTTGAATAATTAATCAGATAATTTTTTTGATACCCGCGATCATCGATCATAATCATCACTTAACAGCTTGCCATTCTTTGAATAACGTAAATAATATTTTTGGGCGACAAACGAGTGTAATGCTTAGATAGCGGATTATAAGAGAATGATTATGCTTTTTACAATCACATGATGAAAAGCAGAACAGATCAACACGTATATATCCCTCTAAGCTGTTTAGTTCTTTTTTTTTTTGTTATTCGATCTGTTTTAACTTGTTGATTTTTTTTCAGATTTTTAAATTGAAGTTAGTCCTTTTTTGACTGCAAAACTTAACAATGAACGACTTCTGCAATTTTAGTGCTTTGATAATTTTTTCTCTCGTTAGGTAACTTCTAGTACCAATTTCAAAAAATTTTTCAACCAGCCAGGATTTATTTGTTTTTGTATCCGAATTTAGCCACGAGGTAAATTATTGGTGAAACCCTTAGGGGAGAGTATTCGTGCGAGATCTGGAAAATGTTTGTCAGAATAATTTAAGCAAAACTGAGTGACGCTTCATGATGAGAAAAAAAAACAGTTAGGGCACAAAGGATTTTTAAAAAAATCAACCATCTCTAATGCTATTGTATAAACAGTTTGGAGATATCCTCGCAACAAACACTCCGTCCAGGTAAGGATCTTTATAACTTGATTTAAAAATGCTAGCTTTCTTTTTCACTCGCTTATACTTTTTCTAGCCTTTTAAAAACTCCTGCGGTACAATGCTCAACTTTAATTTTGAATCTAGTTGTAAGTGTAACTATTAACTTCTAGTGAACGCTGTTTGTGTCTTGTACAACCTGTTGCACGCACGGAATGGTGAAAGAGAAAAGTCTGTTTTAGCTTTAAGGTTAAAAGATGGAAATAAAATCACACAGCTGTTCATGAACAGGATTAAATTTGAAAAATATTCACGCAAAACCCCAGATTTTATTCAGACTTTGTGACGGTTCTGCCAGAATAAACGTTTACACTTACCGACTATAAACCACCGCGGAGATTACAAATACACGCCATAGAACGATTAAAGAAAATCTTAAAGCTCATTCAAGCTTTTAAAATTGCACAAGTTTTTCTAAATTAATGAAATTTTACGAGGCTTCACTTTACCATCCGTTCTGTTAAATCTCTCCCACGTTAGCAATTTGCCAGGGGCTGATAATCTTCATTCTTGGGAAAGCCAGCCCCACCAAATTCCTTGCGTATTAAAATCATATAATGATAAATGCATTTGGGACGGAAATTGCTTAGTTTCTTAAAACAAATGGCGAATGGTTAATCGAATTCTTTGTGGCTTCGGAAATTTATTCTAGTGTACTTTGTTGATTTAGCTCGGCGCGTTTTTCTTCTTCGCCTCTACAGCTTTATTATATAAAATGCATGCGGATATATTCGCGACGATCATTCATAACTTCATTGTTTATACCGCCGTAGAAAAAATGAAAAAAATTAAAATGTGTCTCTCACTTTTTGTAGCTTCCAGTATCTAAATTTGTAACTTTTCTAACTCAGTGTTGAAAATGGCGTTGGAAACACTCAAACGACTGTTTATCATTCACCATTTATCATTTACTTTCACATGTTACGCCTAATCAATTTTAATATTTAATGTGAGGTTTATGGACCTGTTTCAGATAAATGGCGACCATTTTAGTATTCTTCTGTCTTCATTCAAATTAGCCACACTAGCCTCGTGTTCAAAAGAATATCTTGCCCCAAACAAGGCTAGTGAGGCTAATATGAATATGGACAAAAGAATACTTAAATGGCCGCAATTTATGAAATAGGTCTGATGCGTAAATGTATGATACCTGTATTTCTATTAGTGCGGGACAATTAATGAATTATGATAATATCAATAAGGTTCGAAAAGTCCTATCCGGACTCGTGAAACATGAAAATTAAATAAAATTATTGAATGTTTTTTTGTGCTTGTAATTGTTTCTATACTATGTTGCTTATTTTTCGAGGATCAGCAAAATTTGGTGGTCCATTGTGTTTTGTAAACTATTTGAATATATATAGCTAATTTGCAGCTAATACAGTATAATTACAAGGCAATAAAATCTCATCATATTTGAAAAAACTCTAAATTTTATAGATCACTTTCCCTGAAGAAGGATAGAGCTATATTCGAAACGTCGGGGCAGTTTTAAATTTAATTTAAAAAAACTTTTAAATGGAGAAACAGTTCTTTTATTTACATAAAAGTTTTTATTGCAATGTTACAACCCAGTTACAAACGGAACATTTTTTAGGCTCTAAATGTTTAACAAATCTAGAAACTATCTAAAACCAAACTATGCTCTGAAATTTATACTCATATTAAGATAAAATATTACAAATTCTGAGATCCAATGGCTGACATCTAATGATTTTAGGTGCATGAGCATTCCATAAAAAGGCCACCAGTCTTTGTATTAAACTTCAAGTTTCAACTTATTTACTAATTAAATGTGAAGTAAAAAAAGTTACACTAACTGAGTGCAGACCATGTCAATATGAAACCCCCTGTTTTTAAAACAATTCACCCGATTTACTTAAAACATGATGTATAATCAATACTTTTAATTTGTACTTTTAATTAAGCACAGTCACGTGAGACATAACTGATTTCCATAGCACCCGTAGCCTAATAAACAACTCTTCATGTCAAAAAACAAGATTTTTTAAGCTTTTTCATGTTGACTCTTTTTCACATTGTACTTAATGAATGCTGCAAACAAGCATCAATAAAATTTAATTCTATATATATGAAACATTGCAAGAAAGTCATGATCAATATTAGCGACTTTTAATTGGGCGCCATTTTGGATTATTAACTTTATATGAAATGTTTCAATTATTTACTGTATTGCTATAAAAATCCATTTAAAAACACCATTTGCTATGTAAATGATTAAAAGTAATTATTACCAATAAAATTTGTGATTGTTAATAACATTTTCTCTCAAAATTTGAATACAAAATCAAACTTTCGTGATTTACAGTGATGACGTTATCTAATTTATATCGAATGATAGACTGGGCAGTATAAAATCGTGTAAGAATTATTTTTTGAAAAAAATGTAAGTAAATTAGTTTTTAAAAATGGTATTCTATACTCTAACAGGAAACCTGTCTCCAAGAAGTGTATTGATGTGATATTTTTCGCTTGCTAACAAATTAATATACTATCAAAAACATCTTTTAGTTGAGGTCGCGCTAGATAATTGAAAACGAATCCCTGCTGAAATGAATAGTTGAAAAGGATTCATCATTCCATATCCTGCCACAGCAGTTGCTCAAACATACAAATTTTATTGTTATTGTTGTAATTGAAAAACATTTCTGACATCAATTTCATTTTATTTCTGATGTTTTAGTTTTAGCTTTCCTTTTTGCTGCGACAGTTCTTACTTTACCGGTAAACATTGCTCTGTTTTTTTATTATTGTGAGAACTTTGGGAGTACTTTGTAAAATCGATTGTAAACAATAACAAATTTGTTTATACTACGGACAAAAACACTAGCCGCGTCAGCTGCAGTAGTTCACATTGCACTGTACAATGAAGAATGCAAGGTTTTTATCTTTTTTTCTACACAAGTTCGGACTTTGATCATGACCGTAGCTAGGATTTTTTCAGTGGGGGGACAAGTCCTCTGAAATCTTAAGAGAGCAATAATAATCTAACAAAAAATACCGTATTCCTTTGATACGCGTCTATGCACAGAGATGCTATAAATTATATGGAAAAAAAGTATTGTTAGTAGCATTATCAAATTCATAGCCGCAGGGCCGTAGCCAGGAAGAAACTATAACCGAGGGGTAAGACCCCGAGGGGGTAGCACGAGCGCCAAAGGCTATAGAAAACGACCGCCGAAGGCGGGAATTTTTAGGGGGGTCCGTGACATGCTCCCCCGAGAAATTTTGAAATTTAGACTCTCGGAAATGCGATTTCCAGCGTTTTGAGGGCCTTTTGGTAACCTTTCATAAACAGTTTTAAGCGGAACTTAGTATGCAATCTTTTATTCTGGAACCGAGACATGCTTTTCAAATGACTTGGCACGGCAAAAGATTTTAAGTTTATATTTTAGAACACACGGTCTGTTGTACGAAAGCAACCGTATGAAATCTTCTTATATTATCAGTCTGATGAAAAAAACAATTGACAACATTTGATAAAATTTTACCGAGGCGAGTGCCTTGGTTCGCCTCATACTGGCTACAGCCCTGAGTTAACATACGTGACTGGAATTCAAACTGTCTCTCATCAATCTTCACAATAGCTGTAAGCTTCTGCAACCTCTATAAGGTTGCTTGTGACCACAGGTAGCCCCGGTGCCCAGCCTACTTTCATGCTCTTCAGTGCTTTCTCCACACTCTAGGTCGTTAACAATATCTTTAAGCTCATGCTAGCTTTATAAGTTCGCTTGTGATTCAGATAGCTCTGGTGTCTTGCCTACTTTCATGCTCTTCATTGCTTGCTCCTCTATCTAGGTTGACAGACACACACACAAACACAGATATGTCCCCGAGGGCCTACGGTTTAACTTCCTTATCCGAGAAGACGTGAAAGTCAATTAAGCAATTTTAACAACTAATTTTAACAATTAAGCAATTTTTTGTTATTGTTAGTGTCATTTAAATAAAACTTGAGGCTCTTTTCTTTAAGATGTTTGAATTCTTTTATGTCCACACATCTGCCCACAAAATCATTTTGTATAAAGTTGCTACCAATAGCACTCTTTAAAATTGCTTTAAATGGCATTTGAAAATTCACTGAAAATGTGTTGAACTTATCATTGTATACTAGGATGAACTCTAAATACTTATCCTTGTTGAGAAATTCTAGAAGTCCTAAGTATTCTTCCTGTTCTCTGGCTGTTTAAAACTTATCTCAATTCCTTTTCCTGGGGTTTGGGGAAGGGGGGTGAACTTAATTGACTTCCCCACACATTGCTTAATAATTATAATTACAGAGATATATTTTTGTTATGTTCAGTACTTTATTAAATTCTCAATAGGAATTAATCTTGGGCCCAGAGACCAGCACAGGATGCATTCTTGAGAGATCATTGATTGATACTGATAGAAAACTTGTGCAGGTACATGTGCTGTTTACAATGTATACATGTATGTTATAGGTTAATCTCATAGCCAAGCTAGTTAACCATAAATACAACAATTTGTTGATAAATAACAATCCATTTTGAACTCAAATTGTTATTTAGAAAATAATCCTGAAGTTACGCGCAAGGGTCGAAATAATTTTTTTGATGGTACCGGTCAAAATGTCCGACACTTAACGAAATCCGCTGGACGTTTTCAAAATCCTGCCGGACATTATTCGTACCAATGGTGAGTATCTTAAAATAAATTGAACACCTGCTCTTTAGCTCTAAAAATTAACCCAGGACTATTGTTATAATTGCTCAACAAGCTCATGATGTCTTTATCTTACAGGCCCGTTGGAAGCGTTGGAG
>JAPEIX020048324.1:0-18622 GCA_026122405.2 Zoanthus sansibaricus
ATAATCCTATGGTGAACACAGACCAATGGAGGCCTACTACTACCATATGAAGTAATAAGTTTTTGAAAAAAAAAATAATGGTCACAACACATTCATTACTAAACAAAAAAATGGAATAAGTAATATATTTTAAAAAGTTTTAATTTAGTAAGATATGTTTCCTATTAGTTTTTAGCATACTATCTTTTTTGTTTACCAGAAACAGAAGTTATTGCAACTACTTGTTCTCTATTACGAGGTTGCCATTGATTTTACGTAAGTTTAATTACTTTAATTTAATATTTATCTATTTATTAAAATTATAAATTGTTTTCAGTTCTCTAAGTGATTTGAGGCCCCTTCCTGATTCCATGTTGATGTGGTTGGAAGAGAATTGCGAGAAGCTTGACCATGACACTGTAGAAGCTTTGCACCATATGATGTTCGAAAGATTAATGGGATGGGTTCTTAGTAGTAGGATTATTCACAATTCGTTTAATGTTTTCTTCAACAAAAATTGTTGCTTTGATGGTAATAGAGCTCACAAGTGCTCAGGTAGCGGAAGTATCTCTTGCAGGTGTCACACTAAACGCAATTTGTTGCTTTACAAAGTTTTTAATATTTATCATTTTTTTAATGTTAAATGAATTAACTTAATTTTTACTTATTTTTTATTTTTTGTTTTTATATTATTTTTTTTTTATTTCGCAGTTCTTCTTGCAACAAATCGTACTGAAGTTGCTGTGAATTTAAAGTTACACATTCAAAAAGCCTTTATACCTCCTGATCCAAGCAGTCCTGTTAGAGAGCTTTATGACCTAATAATATCTCTAGACCCATTGACAAGTGTACTCACACTTGAACGTAACGATAAGGGAGAGAACCCACATTTACATCTTAGTATTAGTTTTAGTAGTTTCAAAGCTAAAAAACCAACAGTAGTTTACGAAAGGTTGGAACCTTATTTTAATCGAATTTTTAAAATAGGTAATTCTATAGATATAATGGAGAGCGATAACCCTCTAATAGTAGTTCAAAGACTTAAAGGTATGGAGGAATGTGTTAGATATTGTTCAAAGAGCTGGGTGGTGGGTGACAAACCTATTTTCATATATTGCAAAACAGAAAAATTACAAGGAGTATTTTTAAAATGTTGTGTTAAACCAGGAGATTTAACTTACAGTGATCAAGATGGATTAGAAATACCAGGGGGAAATATTTTAGAGAAATTCCACAATTGGTTAAGTGGACAGGTAATTACGCAATGTAGATACGCACCCGTAATTCTCCATGAAATGCAATATGACTTACCTATGGTCTTTCAAAAAGCAATCATTAACAAACCAGTGAGGAGAATGAGTGAGTTTAAACACATAGCAAAAATGATTAAACCTCCTCCACGAAGAAATTTGTATGAGAAATTGTTGTCACTTTGTACCTTTGATAAACCACCACCTTTGCACTACATTTGGCTTCTTCAATTTCATGGAATAAATCTTAATTCATTTCGTAACAAATTTCAAACAATAATCAAGTGTGAAAAAAATTTAAAACAACGAGTCTTTTATTGCCAGGGTGTTTCTAATTCTGGAAAATCTACTATGTTCGATTGGTTGATTGACATAATAAGGGTTTTTTCTTTTAGCAGTTCTACTAAGGGTGACTTTAGATGGCAAGGTCTTCCAGATTGCGATTGCTGCATCCTTAACGAGTTGAACTTTCAAACTAATAGGAGTGATATATTGCAGCTTTTCGGGGGAGAAAAAATGAGGATTAATGTTAAATACTGCGACTCTATAGAGTACGACTCATCCCAGATACCCTGCTTTGCGTCATCAAACGACCCTTTAAATTGGGATAAGAAACTTAATTTCTGGGATCCAGCAATTTTGAACAGAGTTCATTTATTGTTGTTCCAAAGACCTCTTCCAAATGCGAATCCCCTTTGCAAAGACCCACCGTTAGATATACTAAATTGGATAATGGATTCTCCAGATAGGAATGTAGGATTAGCTATTGATAACATAGATGGACAGACAAGTTTAGATGAGCTTCTAAATGATATTTACTTTAAGGTTAAGGAATAGTTTTTTCTTATATAAACGAAGTATACTCTCTTTATTTTAATATTGATTAATAATTTTGTCTTTTATATAAAAAGAAGACTCTCTCTAAATTTTCAAAAAACATTTTATTAATTTTTTTAGTAGTGCATGCAATACTACATATGTTGTAAAACTTAAAAAATATATTGAATAAACAAAACTTATAGAGTTCTTGTGTCCGAGTATTGATTTCTAAAAATGTTTTCATTAAAAGAACTATTTCTATAGGTTATAATAATATAATTTGAAAGGATGTAGATAAATCCTTTTTTTAATAAAAATGGAAAAAATACGTTAAGGATATATATAAATCCAATTGTCTTTCTTAACTTTAAAATTAACTTCTAATTGTTTTAAAAAATCTAGTATTAAACTGAATTTATTTCTCTAATCATTTACTGTTCTTCTTGTTCCTCCCCAACCTACTGACCTATCCAGTTCTTCTAATTGTTGCATTTGTTCGTCTGTGTCTGCAGCTTGTTTCATCAAAGTTTCTTGTATTTCTAATTCTCTACTTACTCCTATCCTTGTAAGATAGACTCTAAGTTTTACAGTTATTATAAATTGTCTCATGAAAGGTATTCTTGCACCTGGTTCTGCAGGCCTAAGTACCATTTTGAAAGCTAAAAGGGGAGTGTGATTGAGATTGTCATCGTTTAATCTCTGCCACCTATTCTGTGCGAAGAATTGTCCTTCTGGACCGTCAAAAGTATGAGTGAAATTAAACTGTTTTTCTGTATATCCTGGAAGAACAGTGCAATCTGGATGAGTTTCCATGTCGTTCTTGCTAGGTATATCATCGAAATCTACTCCTGTCCAAATACAAAAAATATGTCCATTAGTTATATCCATTTCTCTAGCTTTTGTAATAGGTATTCCTTTTGATTTTCCATGATTTAACCAACTTATTGTTCCTCCAATCTGCTTAACTTTGATAAGTTTATAGTGCTGAGAAAACCATTGAACCCTTTTGTTATTTGCAAGAATTTCTCCTAGAGTTAATTTCCATTGAATAGATAACCTAGAATCTGCCTGATATTCGCTATGTAACTTTCCTATCTGGGCAAACTGGATTCTCTGAACATCTATCTGCTTAAAATTCTGAGCAGAATTATTGCCAGTTTTAGCATATTTTGTCTGATAATGTTTTTTTCCACGAGAATAGCTGCGCTTCATAACATAGGAATGTTAGGAGTCTGGTCTTGCTGAAGAGGTGCGTTCCAATCGCTCCAATCTACAGAGGAGGACTGTAGCGTATGGGAGGATTTCTTAGTCTTACTGGATTTCTTCTTGGAGGAGTCTGTAAAATCCTCACTGGCGTTAAACTCCTCGAGCTCAGACTCGATAGAAGACTCAGAGGAGGAGTTGTAGAGAGGTTTCTTGAACCTGACGCTACGCTTCTGTTTGGAGTGCTTGCAGCTAGAGGACTTCCTTGGTAAGACGATACTCTTGTCCTGTCGCTCCTGCTTCCGTCTCTTGTGTAGACGCTTCCGTTTAGACTTGGAGAACTGTTTAACCGGTTCCTCCAATTCTGAAGATGATAATTCCTCAGACGTCTGTGAAGATTCCTCCGATGACGAGGGTTGTTGTAATCGAAAGGTTGGTTTCTTTGTTGATTTCTGTTTCTTTGCCTCCGTCTGTGTTGATTTACATTTCCTCTTCCTTGCTGATTGCGGATCAGTGGAGGGGCTCTTGGAAACGTTACTCTTCTCTGGAAGTAATAATTCACTCTTGTCCTGTTCCTCGTCCTGTCTACAGTCTGCCTGTAATAATTTCTCTGAACTGCAAAAAAAAATTTAAAGGTTGCAATAATTAATTAAAAAGAAAAAATTATTTCAAACTTACTTTAGTTATAGTTTTTACTGCGTCTTTTAGCAAGGTTTCAACGTCCTTGTGAACAACTTCTTCGTCCGTCTCTACATCGTGAAGCACAAGTTCTTTGTTTCTTGGAACATAGAAGGTAGTTTTTCCTTTCCTTTGCTTTGGCCTCTGGATAATTGTAGGTAACACAAAAGGCTTGTAGGCATTGATGTTATCAGGTAACATCCATTTTTCTCCAAAAGGAGCAGTGCCGTCAATGTGTTTTTCTTCGAAAGGAAACTCGAATGGCTTCTTGTTACAGACGTAGTGTGAGTTATGTATTGAATAATTCTTTGTACTGTCGTTTGGATCCATCATAGTTGGATGTTTACCAATTACGATGTTTGCAAAAAAAGATCCTCCTCTAGCAAGGTCAGCAGCAGCGTTGTGGGAACTGTTTATCTGTTTTCCAGTACCAAAGAGGTAGCTTTGATTAACGAATACAGGTATTCCTGGCTTTGCGTACAGGGTGTACACAACTTCCATCTGCGTTTTCAAGGTAACTGTGTAGTTTTGATTGTGAGTGTTAGCTAGATCTTTTTTAACTCTCAATTCCAGGCACGGAAGGAAATCTATCTTACTGCTAGAGATATACCTTGGCTCCAAGTGTTCAGCAGAGGAAATAGGCATCTCTTCTTCAATGGGGTTTTTTGTAGAATTGTAGTCTTGAGAAATGTCCCTTAAAAGTTACAGATCCGTGATTTTACCAAGGGTTTAGGAAGAGTTTGAACGAAGTAACTATTAAAAATATTATTATATTAAGTTTATTAACAAGTTACACAAGAGTATAAAATTATTAAGTTTTGTGTAACATATTAATTATTAATTATTATGTTACATATAGAATTTAAAAATAAAAGTTTTGTGTAACATAATTAATAATTAATTTTTTAATTTTATTTTATCAATATGGTAGCAAAGAAAAGATGCTTAAAGCATTGTCCTTTAGAAATTCTAGATAATTTGTTAAGTGTAACTCAAAGAAGAAGTACTAAAAGACAGGTTGGCAAAAGCTGCAAGATGAAAATTTGAATCACACTCCTTTGTTAGGTTTTAAGGTAGTTTTGAGACCTGCTGACCCTTCAGAAAGGTTACCCTATAGCAGGTCTTTTATAGTTAATATAAAACTTAAAGTTTTCTTGACAAAACAGGGAGTGAGCAAGCAATTAGAAATTCAAGAAACTCTACTTAATCAGACAGGAGATGAAAATCTATCTCAACTAGAAGCATTAGATAGATCTATTCAATATGGAGGTATAAGAAGAATGCATGATGATTGAATTGTGTTTTGATTTTATCAAAAACCCGCCATTAGATTTGACGTTTATTTTAATCTCTTTATATTACAGAGATTTTTATAAGAATATAAATGCTATAGATATAGAAATAAAAAATGTAGTTTAAGATAAATTAAAATAACAAAATACAATTTGTATGAATTTTAAAAATTTTATTAAAGAAGTTTTTTATAAAAAAAAAACCTTGCCTTTTTTAAATTACGATATTACTTAATATAAAATGTAGTATAGTTCTTTTTTAAAATGAATATTATATAAGTATAGTTTAAAAAAAATACAAGTCTTTCAATAACCTTTGAAATAGATGTCGTTAACAAGTTCAGCAATAGAAACATTAGAATCTGTAAAATCAATGTTAAAACTTCTATCTGGACTGTCCATAATCCAATTTAAGATATTCAAAGGTGGATCTCTACATTCTGGACGTGCATTTGGTAGTGCTCTCTGAAACTGCATCAAATGTACCCTATTTAAAACTGCTGGGTCCCAATGGTTTAATTTCGTCTCCCAATTTAGTGGATCGTTAGAGGAAGCAAAACAAGGTATCTGGGAAGAATCATATTCAATTGGATCTGCGTATTTTATATTTATACGCATCTTCTCTCCCCCGAACAATTGTAAGATGTCAGAACGGTTTGTTTGATAGTTTAACTCGTTGAGAATACAAGCGTCGCTATCTGGCAAACCTTGCCAACGGAAATCTCCTCTTGTAGAAGAAGAGAAGGAAAAAACTTTTACAACTTCTATTAGCCAGTCGAACATAGTGGATTTCCCACTATTGGAAACCCCTTGACAGTACATCACCCTTTGTTTTAAGTTAGGATTACTTTTAATTATAGTTTGAAATTTGTTTCTAAAAGAATTTAAATTAATTCCATGAAACTGAAGGAGCCAAATGTAGTGAATCGGTTCAGGTTTATCAAATGTACAGAGCGACATTAGCTTTTCATACAAACATCTTCTTGGTGGTGGTGGAATGAACCTAGCAATATTTTTATATTCGTTCATCCTCCTCACAGGTTTAATGATTAATGCTTTTTGAAACACAAGAGGGAGATCGTATTGCATCTCATTCAAAATTACACTTGCATATCTACATTGCGTTATAACCTGTTGAGATAGCCAGTTATAGAATTTTTCCATTATATTACTACCAGGAATATCTATTCCTTCCTCATCTTTAAAGCTTAAATCACTTGGTTTTACACATGTTTTTAGAAAAACTGTTTGTAATTTTTCATTTTTGCAGTAGATAAAAAGTGGTTTATCACCAACAACCCAGTTTTTGGAGCAGTATCTTATACACTGCTCCATTCCTTTAAGCTTCTGAATGTGAATAAGTGGATTTTCGCTTTCCATAATTTCAAAACTATCAGTTATCTTATAAATGTTATCAAAAAATTTAGATAATGAATTAAAAATAACATAAGGTACTTTAGAATTATAATTGCTAAAGCTGATACTTAAGTGACAGTGTACGTTTTCTCCCTTATCGTTCCTTTCTAAAGTTAATACACTTGTTAGAGGATCTAATCCTTTTACAATATCGTACAATTCTCTTATAGGACTAGATGGGTCTGGTTCTTCAAACGCCTTCTCTATATGAGATTTCAAATTTATAGCAACTTCTGTACGATTTGTAGCTAAGAGCACTGAAAAGAAAATTAATTAACAAACAATAAGTATTCATTCCAAAGTTACCCAATGGTAAATATTAAAAATCTTATAAAGTAGCAAATTTCTTCCGTTATGACACCTACAAGAAATACTACCTACAGGTTTACACCTAAGAGCCTGATTACCATCGTAGCAACAGTTCTTATTAAAAAAATTAACAAAACATTTGTGTAAAAATCTAGAAGAACAGACCCAACTCATTATACGTTTAAACATTATATGATGTAAAATTTCAATTGTATCACCAGATAACTTGTCCGTGTTTTCTTCTAACATTAGTAGCATAGAATCTGAAAGAGGATCTAGTTCTGCAAATGTACTGAAAATAAAAAACAAAAAAAAAATATATTTAAAATAACACTTACATAGAATTAACGGCAACTTAGTGAACGTTATTAAGTAATTTGAATAAGATCTGTGTCTGTAAAAATAAAAAGCACAGTTAATAAAAATTATAATATATAACGAAATAGAAGCAGTAATACAGAATAAAAAAAATAAAAAAGAAAAATAAAAACTAAAAGAACAAAAATTGTATACCATATTTACAAAATTTGTATACCTGTTCCTCCATCTGATAACTCTATCGTTAGACGTCTTCTTTAACATGTTACGTAATTAAATTTACACTTAAAATAGTTTTTACAAAAACGAAATGTAAAGGAATACTGATAATTTGTAGCAGGGTCTTTGTAATATCTCTTAAGGTAATCGTAACTTACGTCGTGGCTACACTTTGAAATCTAAAAAGAAAAAAATAAATTTTTTTAAAATTTTTTTAAGACGCAAACAAAAAAAAATAATTTTTTTTAAGAATGCGTCTAGCAAAACCACCACCTCTCTCCTTCGTTTTGCTTTTCTTAATAAAAGAACCGCTTTCTCCAATGCATATACGAATTATATGCATCTGATTAAAAAAAAAAAAAAATCATGAATTTAAAGAACTTCTCCAATCAATGGCTGGAATACGTTCTTTGTAACGTTCCGGATAGTCCGCGAACCGGTAATAAATTTTGTTTGGTAAAAGGTCCTTATTATGTAAATATTTAATTAAAATATAATTATCTACAATTAAAAAATGTTGATTACAAAAATTACATCGGTAATAAATTATTAAGTATTTTTTTGAATATTTTAAACTCTCGCATAATAGAATTTGAATTGAAAAAGTCGATTTTAAGTTACGAATTACTAAAGAACATTCATTGCATAAAGGAAAGGAATTATACAGATTGTCATGGTTAAAACAATGATGAAAGCAAATTTCTTTAACTAAACTATTACATTGGACACAAGCTATGAACCGTACGAAGAATACATCGTCACTCCCCTCCTCACATTCAAAGCTGTGAAAGTTTACTTTGGTAAAGACAGAAAATATCAGTGCTGGGCGGAATATGTCCCTGACGACGCCGCCAAAAAATGCAAATTCGTTAAAACGAACGGTACACACAAGGCAAACAAAGCCGTACAGCTAATGTACGAAAGGGATAAATAGTCTCTTTTTTAGAATATCTATATAACACAGGAAAAACATTTGAAAAGAATCTCGCAGAAGGTTTCAAACCTGACGATCGCGATGACCAATTTATGATTTTCTACAATTATTGGCAATAGATAGTTAGCGTGTACACGACACATTTTCTTTTTTCATTTCTTCTTTTCTTTATTCTGTCTTTTTCTTTTAAGATGATCAAAGAATTCATCGACAAGTATCACCAGTGCGAAGATTACCGCATCGATGCATGTCTTAAAATCGTATACATTACAGTCGGTTTTGGAAATGCCAACAATCCGTGCTGGATCAGATACGCTCCAGACAAAGAAAACCAAACATGCAAAATGATAACAGAAAGCGTCACTACGGACCCGAAAGACAAACTCAGAAAGCATATATTTAGTAACAATAGAAGCCACCCCTATTATTTAAAATCTATCTATTCTAACGGAAAAGATTTGGAACAAATTTTCAGACACGGTCTTGAGCCTGATAAAAGATTTCTAGACACTGTTATGATTGTATTGAGATCGATACCTTAATCCTTAGTAAAAAAAAAGTGTCGTGTTACATGACCCGTGTCTAATCACATTTTGTAATCTTAAAATATTTTTTAACCTTTTTCTTTTTGTCAGATAAGAACCTTCCTAACCTTAGCCATGATAAATATAATAATGTCGTCTGTGGCGGATGATGGAACCCCGATCAACCAACAAACCGAGAACTAAAAAAAAAAAAATAGTCAAAAATATTTGTGTCTTTTTTTTTATTCGTAGACGCAAGAGGATGTAAGCAAAGATTTCACCATGATATTGTATTCTAGAATCCCAGAAGACGTACTTAGCAGCATAGGAAAAAAACTGATTCAACCGTAATCGCTAAAAACACGTAATCGTAAAAAAAAAATTGTTTTTATTTTTTCTTTTGTAGTTGGATGGTTTGTGAAAAAAAGCAGATTTCCTCGCCAATGCAATGTATAAGCTTAATCGAAAAAAAGGCTACCATTACACTAGATGGGCAAAATTGTTGGAAGAATTAAAAAACGAACACTGGCCTGCCAAAATAGATAAAATAACCTATAAGCTAGATAAACACCAGATGAAGCTTTGTGAGATAGCAGACGAATGTGGAGAAGTTTCTGAACGATTGAGACATACATACAAAATTGGGATTGTAAATCAAAAAAATATTTGTGTTTTTTTTATTCGTAGACGCAAGAGGATAGCAAAGATTACAGCATCACATTGTATTCTGAATTTCCAGTCGATATAATCAATAGCATGATAGAAACAGTAGACAAAATAGACAAAAGTAACCGTAAGATACATAAACAGCAGAAGTCTCTTTACGAAATAATTGTCAAATGTAAAGAAATTTCTAACAAATTAAGCGAAATATATAACCACAACGGCTTGTAAGAACCGTAAGTTCATGCGATGTAGTACAACTGTCATTAAAAAAGTCAAAAACACACTGCGTGGTTCATATTTGTCCCGATCGGTTCACATCGTATAAGCTCTCAACCCTTTTTCGCTTTCACGACCATTCACAAACACATCACAATTCGACAGTCTCATTGCTCCATCTTCCATATGGTACACTCTAAACACAAAGTTCACCATAACATCTTCATCCATTTCTTTCGCCGTCCACCCCTCCAACACATTTTCCATCTGTTTGCATTTATGCTCGATGCGCCATTTCAATTCTTTTCCCATCTCAGTCCGGGCAAGCACCTCCATTTCTGTTTTCACACGCTTCGGTTTACCCTCGAAAATCTTGTCCGCCACCCCGGCGTCATCATCCAATTCTGTCTTCACTCTCTTCACCTTTTTAGACTCGTGATTCTTGACCTCCATCATCTTGTAGTTCGCCATCTTGTCACACCAATACTTCGATCTCGCTCCTATCATAATGCTGCACATCTCTCAAAAACCTCGTCCTATATACCTTTGTATCAAAGCAGAAGGATAAGCTTCAGCGCACCGATCCAAAGTACTCCAAGAAGAAGCGCTGCAAGTCCAAGTTTTCATCTTCCCGGGAGTCCAGGATTGAGTCGGATTTCGACTCTGAGTCCTGGGATTCAGAGGAATCTCTTTCCGCTACTACAGACGCGGCGATACCCGGAAAGAAATCGAAATCCACCAAGCAGATACACACCAAGCAATTAAGTTGGTCTGATTGGAACGCACCGTTACAAGAAGAACAAACTCCATCAATTCCTAGAATATGAAGAGAAGTTACTCAGGAAGAAAAAAACATTTTCAGAGTAAATTTGCAAAGACTGGTCCATTAGCTGCGCTTCCAAATAGAATTGATGTGCAAAGGATTCAATATGCAACAACAACTACTTTGCACAGTCATTATTCAGCAGAGAATAAACGTGCAATAAATTGGAAATTAACATTAGGAGAAGTTTTGAAAAACAACAAAAGAGTGCAGTGGTTTACACAAAACTATAAATTTATTAAGGTTAAACAAATTGAAGGAACATTGCAATGGTTAACTCATTCACATACAACATATATACCTGACGGTGCTACCAAACCTGTCTCCACAACTAATGAACACCTTATTTGTCTTTGGACAGGTGTAGACTTTGAAGACATACCTTCAAAAGATGACATGGAAACACACCCGGACTGTACAATTGTACCTGGCTACACAGAGAAACCATTCCATTTTACCCACACTTTTGATGGACCAGAAGGACAATATTATCAACAAAGTAGATGGCAGAAATTAGTGGATGACAATTTAAATGTTACCCCTTTGTTGGGTTTTAAGGCAGCAGTTAGAGCAGCAAATCCACCTTTAAATTTACCATTCAATAGAGGTTTTGTTGTAACTATAAAATTATACTGCAAATTAAATGATCTTGTAAGACCCGATTAAAAAATTTAGTTATTTTATTAGCCTTGCAAAAGGCAATTATGTGCCTATGTTTGTAACCAGTCTTAACCTTATAATAACAATAATTAGAATAAAAGTGTTCTTGTTCTTCAACAGCAACCTATAAGATTAAAGATCACTTTCATTTTCCATTGACTAGAATTTCCATTGGGTAGAATTTTCATTGAATAAAATTAATTCATCCTTTGTCCCATGACTAAGACAATACGTTACCTCACTTCTTATAACCTTATTGGTACTACAAATTAGATGATCTTGTAAGGCCTCATTATAATATTTAGTTATATATTTCTTGTAATAAGCAATTATGTGCCTATGTTTGTAGCCCGTCTTCTTCTTATAATAACAAGTATTATAATAATAATGTTCAGGCTCTTCAACAGCAATCTATGAAAAAATAGTAAATAACCTTTCTTCAGGTGTTGACCAATTACCCCCTCTGTAAACTACGTCACTTTCTATAAAGAATAAAGTATTGTGACTTGACTCACGACAGATTAAGTGAAGTTGACGATTATTACTTGCAAACAAAATAAAATGTCTATGATCATAGCCTATGCTAGTCTTATAACGATGATGATCAAAAGGATCTTCTTCTTCATACACAGCAATCTACAAAACAATAGCATCAACTAAGTTCCCAAGAAAATTTACATCATCATCCTCATAATCAGTAACCCTATAATAGTAATATTTATCAATTCTTCCACAAAAAAACCACTTGACAAATATAGTATCATCTAGGCTAAGCAGTTCTTCAAAATGCTGATGTAGGTCTTCAAGTTCTTTAAGATTTAAAATATGGTTCTTCAAAACAAATTTCACCTGTCCCATAACAATCATCTAAAAAAGAAAAAATCTGAGGTTATCCTTATTCATAACTACCAACTACATACGTATCTTCCAGAATTCATATAATATTTAAATTTCTTTACTTCTAAAATACTCTTAACAACATCTGAAAAGGGCCAAGAATCAACATAATAATAGTCTGCTGGTGGTTGATCAACCAGTCTTATTTTTCACAGAGAAAATAAGACTGAGTGTAACCGTTTTCAATGTAGATTCCCCACGTCTTAGTGTAACTTTGACACTGACTCTATCTTTTTTTGTAGAGAAGGTGCCTATCAACCAGCCTTAGGAAAGTACTTGGGTCAATTCAAGGATGAGTTAAAAGGAGCTCATATTGTGGAGTATTGTTCAGGAGGCCCCAAGAACTATGGTTACAGAACTGACAGAGGAAAGATTGAAACAAAAGTCCGCGGGTTTACCCTAAACAAAGAAGGTTCTAAACAACTCAATTTTGAAGTAATGAAAAACAATATTTTTGCTGAACTGTTTGAACCTCAGGACTTGGGTAAACCAAGAACAATTCCTGTAACAGAACGTTACAAGATTTTAAGGGTTAACAAACAATATCTTATTTTTACTCATCCAAGCAAAAAGACTTATAGACTAGTGGCTAATAAGCGTATTTTTCCCCCTTCTGGGGAAGACCCATTTACTTCATACCCTTATGGTTATGATGCCTGGACTGATACTGTTAACTAAAAGAAAAAATCCTTCAGGCGGGACTCGAACCCGCGACCCAAGGATCTACAATCCTATGCTCTACCTACTGAGCTACTGAAGGTTTCATGTAAATAAACTTGAACATTTTAATTTTTATACAATTAAAAAAATTGCCTCCCCTTTGGGTGGGAATCGAACCCACAACCAATGGATTAAGAGTCCACCGCTCTACCAATTGAGCTACCAAAGGTTTGTTATGGCATTAATTATAAAATAAAATAGTAAAGACAAAATGCTGTGACCGGGAATCGAACCCGGATTATGGCGGCCACAACGCCACGTAATCACCATCATACCATCACAGCTTTATTTTTTTCCTCGGACGGGGCTCGAACCCGCAACCTATGGATTAAAAGTCCATCGCTCTACCTGTTGAGCTACCGAGGATTTCATGTAAATAAATTTATGAATTAACACTTTACTTTTTAACTTTTTTAACTTTTTATTTGTAATCAATAAAATAGTTTTTACACAGCAGGTAATGGTATTCTTATGTGTCCTATAAATAGCAGTTCACGATCTCTGTCTTTTTCCATATGATTATAAAATCGTAATTCACCGCCATTTCCTTGGTAATTGTGAATGTATTTTGAACAGATTTGACGACCATCAAGCTTCGACCTTACTTTCATTCCGTCCTCTATGCCATTCCTTCGCTTTTTTGAGACTATCTGTGACTTTTTGCAGCCGTTCTCGTCTAGTACATCCTGTTTCATACGCAACCATTCTACCTTCAAAGTCTGGCAAATACTCTATATTACGGAATGTTTCAGGGTAATGAACTGTATTCAAAAATTTTCTGCGTACATTTCCATTCACACAAAGAGTGTGACTCCCTAATATCCTGCGAAAATTTCGGCGAATTCGAGCCATTTCCCTGTTTCTTATCTTTTGCCACACTTTCATCTTTTCTTTTTCTTTTCTCTTTCTTTCATCCCTTTCTTCCCTATACTTTCTTTTTCTCTCTTCTAACTTCTTCTCCTGTTCCACAGCTCTTCTAATTTTTTTGTTTCATCTTCCTGATCTCCTCTTCTCTTTCGATTTTTCGCCGTCTCTCCTTTGCCTCCAGCTGTTTCAACAATCTCTATTTCTGGTGGATACCTTAGTTCGATCTCAACATACTCAGGTTCCGGTTCTTCTCCGCGAGCCTTTTCGATCTTCTTATACTTGTCATTTTCCAGGAATAAGCAATAATCAAAAAAAGCACACAACACTACGTCTCTTTTTTGTTCTTCAAGAGTCACAGGAGGAGCACTATTAAAGCAGTGCAAGATGCCTTTATTGTTCAAAAGTATTTTAGTATTTTTTATGTCAGTTGTTTTTAGGTCTTTGAGAATTTTATGAATTTCGTTAGCAGCCAAAAATTCTCTACCTTTTACACAACTCATTGTTGTAAAATGATTTTCAGCTTTTTTCCAAACCTTTTTATACACTTTCTGCGCTATTTTTAGCTTTTTTCACCGATCAGCTGATTTGAGTTGCCTCATTAAGTATTTGGCGCGCCCATGTTCGTGGATCCCTGGATATACGTCAAGCAGATCCTTCATCACATCATCACAGGAATTAGGAAGAGCACTTATCTCGGCTGTTCAATCCCTTTTACAAAGATATGAGCGATCCACGCGATCGTATCTATTTTAGTTTGGGGTATCAATTTTTAACAAGTGTGTACGACGGTTGGAATTTATGTGTATCCAAATAGCAGAATCCTGACAACGAGCCACGTATTGTTACAATGTTGCAAAATATATCAGGGCTTTTAAATTCCAATGAGTCTCTAAAAATGGATCAATCTTTTACCATGAGTTTAGTGGTTGTGCGATCATTACCTCGAGGTGGTGGAAAAAAACGTAAAAAAATAAAACCCGGTGAAGCTAATGCCACTATTTTACCTACAGATGAAAGATGTGTCCTACCCATTCCCCGAGATGAGCGAAATAGTTGTTGTGCCGAAGCCTTATGGCTTGCTTACAAGCAACCTCGTTTAAATAAATACCAATTTTATAACTCTTATGGAAAGCGATGTCGGTGACGAAATGTGGAGTATCTTCAGGAGATTGATAGCTTTCAACGTGATGTGGGTGTGGAATTAGGCACTTTGTGTGGCCCGGCTGAGTTAGAGCGCTTTCAAGCTTTTTTTCAACCTTTGGGTTATTACATCATTGTGGTTGATGCGACACGCTGTTATCAATCTTTTCGATATGGTGAAGGGCATGATGAAGACAAAGCTTTAATTTTGTATTTTATGATAATCATTATCATGTTATAATCTCGATAAAAGCTTTCTTTTGTGCAAGTCAATATTGTTTTTGGTGCCTTTCAAGTTATGAGAGGGTTGGCACTCATCAATGTTCTGCTAACACAGATCACCGTCCTAGGTGCTTGCAAGATGGTTGTCCTGATTATGTTACTTATCGGCAAACTCATCAACTACCTCCAGGAATTCATTGCAGTAATTGTAAATTTTCGTTTATTGGCCCTGAATGTTATGCTCAACATCAACGAAAAACGTATCAAGGTCTTGATCCTGATGAAACACATCTGTTTCTCAAACCGTTCAGCGTTGTTCTTTTTGCGGGAAACGTTCAGTATATCATGGTCGGGACATGTACAATCTTCAACATAAATGTTACCATTCAGAATGTCCGTCATGTCTCGAGTGTGTGGACTTGTCTAATCATAAGTGTTTTATACAAACGGAAACCCAAATGCAACAACGTAAAAAGGAACGACAACAACGCCGTGCTCATCAAGCTGAATTACGTGCTCGTATTAGAGGCTACACTCCCAGACAACCTCAGAAACCTTCCTAATCTCGTAACAACAACAACAACAACGAAACGGAACATATTACCGTTTACTTTGATATTGAAACCATGCAAGTTTCTGATGAACACAACCCCGCTCAACTGAAACGTCATGTACCCAATCTTGTGGTGGCTGGTCTAACCGATGGTGAATTAAAATCCTGGTATGGTTCCAATTGTATCACCGATTATGTTTCATTGCTTGATACCTTAGTTAATGTTGAGGATGATGATAATGATGATGATGATGATGATAAATATCAAAAGATCAAACTGACTGTCATAGCCTACACCTTTCAGGGTTATGACAGTTTATTATTCAGGAATACCAACATAGAACTCGTTTCTATTCCCAAATCATCAATGGTGGCAAAGTATTGGCTCTCAAAATAGGTACATCAGAACATATTCGGTTCATTGATTCCATGTCATTTCTTACTATGGCCCTGTGCAAATTCACATCAACTTTTGGATTAGATGAGGATGATACAACTTCAAATTTGAAAAAAGGGTTCTTCCCTCATTTTTCAACACCTTGGAAAACCAAGATTAAGTGGGTCCCTTACCGCCTGAAGAATTTTATCACCCTGAAGGAATGTCTGAGAAACGTTTCGAGACCTTTCAAACTTGGTACTAGGAAACCTCAAACGATCCAACTTAACTATTCAATTTCAAGCAAGAATAACTTGATTATTGTGCGTCCGATGTCCGTTTGCTTTCTGCGGGTTGAGAGCGATTCGTGAAGAGTTTGAGGACATTGCTAACTTTAATCCTTTTAGTCATACAACTATTGCCTCTGCTTGCTCGCGAGACTTGCGCAAGTCCCGTTTGGAGCCAAACACTATTGCTTCCGAGCCTGTGCACGGGTGGCGTGTACACTCCAACCATTCAACCGTTTCTATTGAATGGTTGGAATGGCAGTGTGAACAGCTTGGTTATCCTCTACAGCATGCTCGAAACGATGGAGAACACATCATTTGTATGGGCAACAAGCAAGGGAGTGTTTATGGGTACGACAGACAAACAAACACTGTTTACGAATTCTATGGTTGCTTTTGGCATGGTTGTCCTCAATGTTATCCTTTGGCCCGTCACGAGTGTCATCAACAGCTGAAAAATCTCATTTGAGGAAGTCTATGATGCTACCCTCAGTAGACAACGGAAATTACAAAGAATGGATTACCGTGTTTGTTCTATTTGGGAATGTGATTGCACCCAACAAAAAAATACTCAACCCAACTTGCAAGCAACCCTTAAGGATTACAATCTAGAATCACCACTTAATCCTCGTGATGCCTTCTTTGGTGGTCGCACCAATGCCGTTCGCCTCTACACCAACCATGATGAGCCCTTGCATTACAATGATATTACCTCATTATACCCGTGGGTTAACAAGTACAGTGAGTATCCTGTGGGTCATCCTAAATTCCTTTACCGTCCAGATCCAGATCCTGAATTTACTACCTACTTTGGTATTGCCAAATGCACTATTCTACCGCCTCAAGACCTATTTCATCCGGTTTTACCCTACCGGTGTCAACAAAAAGTCGTCTTTCCCCTGTGTCGAGCTTGTGTCGAAGACAACATCGACAAGCCTCTTCTTCAAAAAGAATGGATTTGTCACCACACGCCAGAACAATGTCAAATTACAGGTACTTGGTGTACGCCTGAATTGAAAAAAGCCGTCGAAAAATTAAGGTTACACGGTTATTCAACTTCACGAAGTGTGGCATTTTCCTGAACGTCGATGCGGTCGTTTCAAGGAATATGTAGACACCTGGTTGAAACTAAAGGAAGAGGCCTCTGGATTTCCTGATCATTGTATAACGGATGAACGTCACCAACACGTTGCTGATTACCTGGCCCACGTAAATGTACAATTGGATTACAACAGCATTGATCGCAACCCTGGCAAGCGTAGTGTCGCCAAATTAATGTTAAATTCAATGTGGGGTAAATTCGGACAACGTCTCAATAAAACTCACGTTCAAGAATTCACAGACCCCACTGACATGCACGCTTTTCTAGCAAGTGGCCGGTACAAAGTCACATATCTAAGTCCCATTGATAACAACCGTGTTGAAGCACGCTACAAAATCTACGACTCAATAATTGATGTCAATCCTAATCTGAACATTTTTGTGGCATGTTTCACCACTTGTCATGCAAGACTTAAATTATATGGTGAACTTGAACGTTTAGACCAAAGAGTTGTTTACTTTGACACTGACTCCATCATCTTCTCTCGCGAGGGTAACTACCAACCTGAATTGGGAAAGTACTTGGGACAATTCAAGGACTAGCTGAAAGGTGATCATATTGTAGAGTTCTGTTCTGGGGGTCCCAAGAATTACGGTTACAAGACTGCTGGAGGAAAAATCGAAACGAAAGTACGTGGTTTTACCCTTAACAAAGAGGGCTCTCAGCAATTAAACTTTAATGTTATGAGAAACAATATCCCAGCCGCACTGTTTGAACCTTTGGACTTGGGTAAACCACGAACAATTCCTGTAAGAGAACGTTATAAAATTCTTAGAGTTAACAAACAATATCTTATTTTTACTCAACCAAGTAAAAAACATATAGATTAGTAGCAAACAAACGCATTTTTCCTCGCAGGGAAGAAGAAGAATCTGAACAACCTTTCACCTCATACCCTTATGGTTATGATGCTTGGATTAATAATGTTAATTAAAGAAAAAATGTTCCTTCAGGTGGGACTCGAACCCGCGACCCAAGGATCTACAGTCCTCTGCTCTACCACTGAGCTACTGAAGGTTTCATGTAAATAAACTGATCAATTTAAGTTTTTATGTAGTTTTAAAAAATACCTTTCCCCCGAGCGGTAATCGAACCCACGTCTCCCTCTTCTCTACTGAGTCAGGAGTGCTAACCACTACACCATCAGGGACC
>JAPEIX020048325.1:0-11530 GCA_026122405.2 Zoanthus sansibaricus
AAATTGACCCAAAGCAACAAAATCGTGGTCACAGAGCCCCTTTAAGTACTTAAAATAGACGTCACACTTAATGAAACTCCGCCAAGCCACAAGATTTTCAACGATAGAATTTCCATTTTTCTGTATTAATATCGGTAGACTTCAAGTTAACCTGATAAAAGTCACGATATCACCGAGGAGGACGTCATTGCGGCTGCTTTTTTGTCCCCAAATGCCCCGAGAGAAGTCCTTGGGTTTACAACCTTGTTCCGTTTTAATGATGTGTCCGAGTCACTTTGATGACAGTCACTTTGTCCTAACATTTAGCCCCCAAAATTCGGGCTTTCTATTTATTAGTAATGCTGATCAGTTGTACTCTTCCATTTTAGAATTGAGAGTTAGATTCTTGTTTTGATGCCATAATCTTTTGTTCAAATTGGTCACGATCGTTGATGCTTTGCCACTTCTAGCACTGATATCTTTGTCCATCGCTGCTGCTAGGAACTTGAAGTTGTCTTTAACCGAAATTTGCTGTCCTTGATGGTAATAGAATTAGGACTTAAAACATCCTGAGAAATTACTTCAGTCTTCTAAATGCTGATCGTCTGAGCAAACCATTGAAAGCTCTCCGAAAGCGATGTTTGATCCTGGAGGAAGCTGAGCAGTACGCCTGGCACTGGATCGGCTGCAAGAGTAGCCGTAAGACAGGCGAATCTTTGCTGATGGCATTGTTCACATTCTGCTTCATTAGCATACAAGTCTAGGTAGCTAACGAACAAAGATAAATAAGATTTGGGTCTAAAACTCGAGAAAGCTTGTCGAACTAATAAAGAGATGAAAAATTTTACGCTATTCAAGCAGTTTTTGGAAAGATACCGTGGTTCCAAAATACACAAAACAGCTGGGTGGCAAAACCGTTAATGACTGATACATTCTTTGTAAAATCTCCATTAGATCACAGGAACATTGTTTAGCATGTCACTCTCATATTTTCAGAAGACGTTTATTTTACAAAACACTCTCAATATACAGTGCTTCAGTTTTTGTAACTTTATTAGAAACTGGCGCACATATGCTAATGAAGGGGAAAATGTAAACAAAGATCAGTCTATAGACAACGCAAGTGACCAAAAGGCAGTGGTGCTTTTAAAGCTATTGACGAGTCAGTGGATGTACTTCTTATTACCTATTGTTTTAGCGCACGCACCCTCACAGTTCAGTGCAAACCTTGAAAGAGTAATAATGGGTTCAGTGGTGTCAAATGCTAACTGCTAGTCTGTATGTATACGTAGTAACATGGACACGAAAGTCCACAAGCTCCCTAAATGAGTGTCATAGTACAATATCAACGGATAAGCGTGTTAATAAGATTAAGGCAGCCTTTACACTTAGCCGGCTATATTTTTATCCGGATAAAAATATCTGCGTTTACACATAGCTGGCGTTTTCGAAAATCGCCGGCTAAATTCATCGTTTTCGGCATTTACGTGTAAACACTTGGCCTAAACGGATAAAATAATTTACGTGTAAACGCTGCCAAAGTTTTATAATTTATTTACTGTGCCACTGAAGGACAATTTCCTCAGATTGACTAATAAGATTAAGAGGTTAAAAAAAAGAGGTTAAAAAACGGAACACAACAGCAAACTAACAGATAGACGAGATAAAGGCTAGTATTTATCAGTCATAACATTATTTTAGATATTTGACGACCAACACTGTAGAACAAACAGATAACAGTTGTCATGCTCAAAACTCGAAATGAAAAGGTTTAGTTCTACGGTATTTTAGGTACTGAAGGACCCTATAACGGATTGAGATTCAACAATATATATAAAGATCATTAAAACAGCATCTTTTAACTATATCTGGTGTTTATCAGTCTGATTTCGCTTTAAAAGAGTTCTAAAATACTACACACCTCTCCAGTGGACGACATTTCACATCTAAGGATTGGATCTGCATCACGCAAGCGGGGCCAGGAGAACATGGGAGCCTACAATACACAAAAAATCAAACCACAATTAACCAAATTAAGCGTTCAGTTGCTCAAAAGACAAGCGTTTAACCCATGGCTTTGTTTCCAACCATAAAGAAACGGATTTGATCTGCAAATTTGTGATTAATGAACACTATTTCATATCATCTGGTATGTTTTGCTCAGAAAAGCAATTGCTGCTGTAATGTTTGCTTCACATAGAGAAATGAATTTTTGTTTTTTCTTTGCATTGCGAGTTTAATACGTCGTTTTCTGTTTTAAAAGATTAACGTTTTTCTAGCTCGTAAGAAGGAAAACAGACCAACTAAACCCAGCATACATTAACGGGACCTTCGAACAATATAATTTCATTGCAGCGATAATTGTTCTTATAAGTTTAATGAGAAGCTGATCCCTAAATTTATTTTTTTTACGTTGGCGTGCATATATTTGATCTGTTAATTTGTATTTTGAAAATTATTACAAAAAGGCTAGTAAAACCCTTGAAGGGCGCCATATTGCATTTTTATCGCGGGCTCAGAACGTTATAAGGTCGAATCAAAAGTTTACGCTGCGTTTATCGCTGGACGTTTTAGCGAAATTATCAAGTAGAGACGTTATTCTTATTTCATAAAGCTATATCTGTTAAAATTCTCCTTCAAAAAAGGGCTTACAACTCGTCACAAAGAAAGAAAAGTAGCGCTTTTATGTCGTGACGTCACCACTAAAACCCTTATTAAATTGCAGGCGCAAGTATGGCTACTCTCTTAGTCAAGATTTAGCACATTTAATTTGTTATATTTATTTCTAAGGATAGGGATCGAGAAATCGGTACAAAAACACATCCTAAACACTGTTTAACATATCAAAAAGAAGTTTTAAAGCTTCCTTTAAAATGAATGTGTTCCAAAACAAAGAAAAATTTTCAATTTGTTGTTATTAATCGTACAGTATTTTGGTTAGCCTGAATAGGTTAAAGTAAATAGCTTATGAATACAGAATTGTTTATTTAACCCAGTTCAAAAGAATTCAAACCATTGTTTTCAATGCGCTAAGCGCTCTCACATATTTGGTTGCATCTTGGGAGGAAGTTCCGTGATATTATTTACAAACAGAGAAATAATATTTACTTTGATGCCCACATATCCCGTTGGACGAATGGATGTGTCTAAGTGGGGTAGATTTTCCATTTCAAGAGGTTCGTTCACCATTACGTTCGTGGCGACGTTGATGAAGTCTGTACCGACCGTTTTTGATACAAATGGGAAGGAGCGGGAAGCACGCAGATTGCATTCGATGATCTACGAAAAAAAATAAAAAAGTAAAAGTAGTAATATGGCGCTCCTAAAACATTACAATACTAACTAGTTTTAGGGTGAATTGTTTTGTAAAAAAAAAATCCATATATTTCTTGTGTTGTGTGATCGTAAGATGTGACGAACTGCGCGGAAGGCACCATCAGAGTCGAATGAGAATTCAGCGGCATGTTACTGTAGCTTTTAAACAAATGCTAATTATTCACAGTTAAGCTGTTATGTTATTGGCTTTTAGTCTACAAGAGTTTTTTGTAAGCTTTTGTTCTGTTCGTTTGTTGTTTTAGGTTTGTAAACGAGCTTTTAGAGCGGATCATTGAGAAAACCGTGTTGTGAGTAAAACGTTGCGCAGAGTCCCAGTCATTATGGTTTGGTAATATTTTCATCACTAATATCTTAAAGTGAAAACATACTGGGCTCTGATGACCACAAAAGACGAATCAAATTTTGGAACAAAACAAAGCATATTTCAGCAATTTGGCCATTACCAAAGATCTTTTTCTTTAAATATATTTCATTTACAGGCATTCTTAGAGCCCTAAGGAACTTTTTAAGGCAAAAATAGGGATTTTTAAATTTGAATTTTAAGGAATTTTATGGATAAGATGGTTTAAAAATAAGAGATTTTAGAACAAAATTACAAGGATATATACACGTATGTTGGATGTATGTTATACGATCTCTAAAGGTATTCAATGAACATTATAGGCCAATCATAATCAAAATGGCCCCTTTTGGATGACGTCATGGGAATAATAATAATAATAATAATAATAATAATAATAATAATAATAATAATAAAAGATTACCTTTTTTAGAATTACCTAGGTATGAAGAATTTGCCCATATACACTGAGATGCAAGGTTTACATCTGAAGCTAAATCCATTCAAAGCGTCAGTAACAGACATAGGGACAGTGAAGACTGAAGGATTAAGAGCTGGCGTCTTCTGAAGCAGTTGAAGTAAATGCTGTGCACCTCAACGTCATTGGGCGACCGAATATTTACAGAAAATAGTCCGAAATGGGTAGAAAATAAGGGATTTTAGGGAGAATGGAAACAGTAATAACCTCTAACAATTTAAGGGCTGTAAGAATACATGTTTTTAGTTCCAGTAATAGATTTTAAATTTTTTGTTTAAGGACTTACTAACTCGATGAATCAAAACCAGCATTTGGACATTAAAGTGTACCAGTATTTTCAGGGGATTCTAAGTTTAGCAAAACCTCTTTAATCTTTTGAATTTTTGGCTTTGTAACCGAATTAGAAACTCAGCTCGTATTCTAATAAGAAAAGAAAACTAAAACTAAAACGTTTTTTGGATACACAAAACACGAATGCATTCTGACAGAAATAAATCTAAATCTCCTTTACATAGTCAGCTTGATTATTTAGCAAACTTACCATAATTTTATCATTTTTAGCAAGGAACTGGCAGTTGAATGGACCAGTTATTTCAAATTTCTCAGCAAGCTTTCTAGTTGCCTCTTTGATCTGAAATAGAACAGCAAGAATTTAAGCATTTCAGACTAGTTTATGTACCTTTTGAGTTAAAGAGATAAATCCTAGTGGCCCATGGAGCCGGCGTTTACCTCCAGTTTCTGTAGTGTTAAGTGGATGAGAGTCTATGCCTCCCCCTGGACGGGACACTAATCCATCACAGATTAGCTCCCATCAGACGCTGGTACTCGTTTACCAACCTTGAAAGGATGGAAAGCTGAGTTACCTTAGATAGATTATCTATAGTGTTAAGCGGATAAGAGTGTTTGACTCCCCCTGGACGGGACACCTATCCATCACAGGTTAGCTCCCATCAGACACTGGTACTCATTTATCTACCACGGAATGATGGAAAGCTGAGTTAACTTAGGCAGAAATGGGGGTCACACAAACATTCAGTCTCAACAGAGCCGGGATTGAACCGGGAGAGGGAAGAAATCTTACCAACTGTGCCAACCATGAACCTTTTTACTAACATAATATAAGTTTTTAACTACCACTGAATAAAAATAAATGATAAGCAACACTTTTTCATTTAAAAGGCTACTAACTTACTGATATACAAAGCGAGTAACCTAAATTCTGAAGATATTGATTCGAAAAAGAAACCAACATTGTTCTTGCAACCAAAATCTAAGAGTTGGAGTCCAATATTTAACATCTAGAATGGATATAACTGGTAAAATGTAGAATAAAAATAGAAAGAATAATTTCATTTGTTGGTGGAACTTGGAATTCAGTTAAGAAAATCCGGAGTCTGTTCAAAGGAATTTGGAGGGAATCCGAAGATAAGCTAAAATCCAGAAAAGGAAAATCAGAGTCCATTCCGGGGAATGAAGAATCCAGGCAATAAACAAAATAATCCAGTAAAAGGAACCTAGAATTCCGTCAAGGGAACAGAAAATCCAGCAAAGAGAATTTGTCATTAAAACCTTGGAAACGTGGAACGATGGAAGGGTAAAAAGCATAATAAAATGACCTGAAACGTGTAATTTTTAGACTGAAAGCCTCGCATAAATAGCATTAATACATCCTTTTAGCACGTTTAACAGACTGTTCAAAACTAACGAGTCCTGTAGGAAAAAAACTTTCCACTACAAAATGAGAAGCGGCATGGGTACTAAAATGGCCATGAAAGATTGTACAAGTCCTTGGACAGCTTCAGAGCCGAATGTGAAGAGAGGGAGCTTTTCAATATTACGAGAAACGATTTATTTTCTCTCACTCTCAGAATTCCTTTCTTTTTGTAATAAATGTAATAACAACTGGCTACATCTGAAGTTTATGGTCTTACTTCAGTTTCTGATTCATTCAAAATACTTTAGCTATTAGTGTTGACTCTTAAAGACAGCATGTTGATTCATTGGGTTAAGCATGCGCAGTTCTGTCGACCCAAACAAGCTATCCAGGCGTGTGCAATCATTTTAGTACCCAGTATTTTACTCGTTTTTGTAGTGGACAATGAAGCCAACGCCAATCTGAAAAGGCCAATAAACAAAAATATATTATTTTAAAGGCGGCTCGGTTGAAGCAGTAAAATCTCTGCCTTCCGACCACAAGGTTACAGGTTCAACCGGTTCTGCTGAGATATGAAATTTTGAGTGACCTTGATTTTCACCCATACGAGATCGAGTAGCATCATCTGCTGGGAGCTTGTTTGTCATCGAATAGTGTCCCGTCCCAAGCGAGAATGGAAGACTCTCAGCTTCTCAATACTACAAAAACCAGAGATAATCACTGGCTTTAAGGAGCTCGGAAAATGATTTCATCGTCATCTCATTTCTCCTTATGTGGAGATTGCGGCCTGAAGGAAAATGATTTAGTATTACAATTTTATTGAAAGAAACTAATAATTTAAAAAATAAGAAGTCTGGAGAATTTTTCAAACATATTATCACAAACTAATAGCAAACTCTTTAAGATGGAAACGATTCTCGTTAAAAATTAAAGATCCAGCCGCCATGAACGGTGCATAGTAGGATTACCTTGTTAATAGTAGACAAGCTTATCGTCTGTGGAGGTAGAATGAGGGTAGCATCACCTGAGTGGACCCCAGCGTTCTCTACGTGTTCTGAGATTGCGTGACACACGACCTGCAGTGAAAAAAAGTACCTATTGTTGAACTTTGTTCAATATTTATATTTAAGAAAAGTCTTTTCTGGGCGTTACCCTGTAGCCGTTTGTAGACGTTACCCTATATATCCTACATAATATTCTGTATATATAGTAGTAATGCAATGGTTTCACGTGGGATACCGTGGAATATGCAACGCGTCACTTGTATTTTTCCTATTCACACGAGTCTTTAGGCGAGTGTAAATAGGAAGGAAATACATGTGACAAGTGGAATATCACCCGTTGGATACTACCCGTTGGATACCGCAGAATATGCAACAGCTTTCCAGGCCTCTGATTGGTTGTAGTTTCTAAGGCATGGGATAAATAGCAATATTCTATACCCAATATTAAATCACTAGTATCTCGTTCAATTTGATTAGTTCCCAACAGCGAAATTTCAGCTTTAATAGACAAAATCATCAAATTTTGAATAACCAGTCACAAAGCACCAAAATGTTGCTGCAGCCAATCTCATCCCCTCCCAAAAAGACGAACAATTAGGACAAAAAAATTATCAGTTATTCTGGAATTTCACGATGAAAACTTGAAAAATAGTGCGGCATTGGTAGCCAATTGCACAGCGTTGCTCGGGGGAAATTATGTAACTTTTCTTCAGTGCTCCTGGTTATTAAACCAAAATGGCGACTGATGAAAATTTAACTACGTTGAAAGTGGGATAAAGTGGCATGTTTTATAGGGTTTTAGATTGATTGTATAAGCTAAAAAAGCAGTTTTCAAATAACATAAACAAAAGCAATTGTCATAAATTTCTCAAAATTACGTGTAAAGGGTCTATTATTTACACAAACCTTTCCGTTATGAGCAACTGCATCCATTTCTATCTCGCGAGCTCCTTCAACAAACTTAGTCATCACCACTGGATGTTCCTGAAATGCAAGACAACTGTTTTTCTTGATTCCGTTTCAAAGCCTTACATAAGGAATTTACCAAAACGTTTTCGAAAGAAGTTAAAGTCTAAAGGAGAATTTCCAGGATAATTTTATACTGACAGGAACTGACGTGATGATTAAAGGTAAAGTGACAATCAAAACGGATAATTATGAATTATTGAATAATGACATGGCTTCTACATCACGTTTTTATTAGGTGGCCTAGTTTCCATCAATGATTCCATTTTCATTTATCTCAAACCCTCAAAAACAAGCCCACGGGCTTTTTTCTTTTAAGCCCTTGGAAGTGCTTTTTTCGAGATTTACTTAACTTTTTCAAAGTATACACTGGACTTTAGAGATTATTCTTGCAAACTCAAAAGGGTGCTGCTGCTGCTGCTGCTTCTTCTTCTTTTTCGATATTAAGCCCACTTGGTATTAGTTCAATATTACACAATAATCTTATACGTAGAAAATGTTGTTTGAGTCAAAAAGTATACACTAAGAAACGTTTAGGTTCTAGAGATATGAGCTGAGATTCATCTCACACCTATTCTTGAACTAAACAAAAATGAAATTAAAAAACAGATAATCTAGAATAATTCATTAATACGATCAGAAAATTGGATTACAGAAAACTTTGGAAACATCGAACTTAAAACCATAGACAACTTTTTGGACTAAGCATGTGCGATACAAAAATTCAAATTTAATTTTATTGATTTCTAAACAGTTTATCTTTTATAACAAGGTTAACCAAAACATCCCAGAAATATCGAATCTTATGCAGAAGTTAAAGAATTTTTAGAAAAATTTATCTGCTGCCGAAAAAGACGGAAAACAAACACTTGTTATTGATAAATGGAAGCCTTTCTTCTGCTGATACCTGATATATTGCATTACAATTCTTAATACACTCTTATCTTACTTTCTCCTTCTTTGCCGCTTTCTATGTATAACTATGAAAAATCATGAGAGCGTTATGGCTTTTCCATCTTTGAAGCAACGAATATAATTTTATTTGAGATGTCTGTGATCAAAACAGTAAATGGAGGGAAAGGCTCGGTAACTCACCATGGAGACTCGGCTTGCCTCCTCAAGGAACGTTCTCAGCTCCTGTGGACTGTATGCTACGTTCATAGCAGAGCCACTGTTGAAGGCAAATCAATATTAATTGTTTGAACAGATCACATTTCACTACCGGGCACACTGAGGTGTTGAAAATGTGATAAGCATTAAGTTTTAAACTATGGTCTTTTTTCAAGACTTACAGAGCGAATTTCATTAAAATGTTATTTGCTATAAACATGTTTCTTCCTAACTTAATCTAATCAGTATTTCAAAAGAATCATAAATTTTTTCTTGAAGAAAAAAAATGTTGCTTGAGTTTTTGCTTAACCCACGGTTAAAATTATCTAGCCTTTGAACAACCCAGCCCAGTAAAAACAAGGGGCCGAGAAAGTGTCATTTCTATACTAACCTATTTAAAACAAACAAAAAAATATTAAGTGCTCGTTCCACAATAAAAAAAAAGATTAATCTTGGTAGTTCCTCAAATGTATACAGATTCATTCTCGAACCCATTACCTAATTCCCTGATACATCAAACCAATTCAGCTTCCTGGATCATTAAGCAAGTTTCATGTTTTTTGTTGTTTTATTTGCACATTCTTGTAACAGTGCCTACTGTTGTTTAATATATGCAATGTGCACTACATTCACGTGATAGAAACGCTTATGATTATAAAAATAAAAAGGAACTTTGTAAGAGGCTTAGCTCTTTTAAAAGTTGATCAAACTTTAAGAAAATTACAATTATATTATGTTTTCAATCATTTAGATTCCAGGAATGTAAAACTTTTATGGATTTTTTGTTATTTTCAACCCAAGGCTTTCGTATAGCTTCAGAGTCTGGTGATGAATGAACTACGTATATTGTTTTATCTGATAAATTCGGGATAATCTTGTTGATACGATTATAAAATCTACCTTTCAAAAGAAGTAAAATGAATAATGTACGGCAACGTATTTTAAAACGTTTTTATAACCGGTTAAAAAGGAAGCCTGTTTTGGTTTGGCAAAATGAAATTTAGGAAGGATAAAATTCTAGGTTTGAGCAGCAGCGTTATCGATATCCAATGCTAAAATGTTGCAAATCATCCAGTTACCTCAGTACAAATGAAGGTCGCAGGAGACATGGATAACCAACATGGGCTGCAAAGTCTAATGCATCATCCTACAAAGTAAACATGTTCACATGAAAACTAATTTCTATAGTTTGTTGCTCTGTAAAAGTGGCAAAAAGTACTGATCTCCATAATGTACCAGCAAAAGGTCGACTTACCACGCTGTGTAATGCTCTCCATGGTGCTTGGTCAACACCAATTTCATCCATGATGGCCGAGAACACAGACCTACAAAAATTCGTGTTGTTTTAAACATTAAATGTAACAAACACTTTGTAAAGGTGATTAAGCAAATATTGTCCTGGCAGGTCCTGTTTTCTAGAATAAAGTATAAATGATATCAGGCTGAAGTAAAAACAATCAGAAGACAACGGACATATTAAAGTGATTTTACTAATATTTGTGTTTTAGTAATAGGAAAGGATTAAATAAATAAATAAATACAATCGTCCGAAAAAATTGGTATGTGCCAAAAGCGGCAATCGAACCAACGTCTCCCTGTATTCTAGTCAGGAGTGCTAAACACTACACCATCAGGCACCACCATGTTGGCAACGTAGCTTTCTCATGATTACTTGAGTTGTTTAGTGTGTGAGGATTCACGGGTCCAATTTTATTCATTTGAGTGAGATGCAAGAGCGGCCAAATAATACAGTACTGTGTTTTACCTCATTATAAGGCTCAGTTCAATTGAATGAGGGACATATGAAACAACAGTACGGCTTGGCCGAGACCTAGTTAAACAAATACTATTTGTTGTTCAATAGTACGAAGTGAATAAAGAAATACACATGTCCGAAAAAATTGGTCGTACGAGTGTATTTATTTATTCAAAGCGATTTTAGTGGGTTACCAAAACTATGAAAGGAAATTTATATTGTATTCCTAAGAACTTAGCAACATAGTAAACACAAATAATGAGAGTAGGTAAATATATCGAGACTACTGAAGACGGAATGTCCTTTGCAACTTATCGTATAGTGATGACAAATATCCTTTACCCCGGATGAAAATCATCTAGAGAAAAAATTGGAGAGCTAGACATCTTAGAAAAAAAGAAGAAAAATGATCCTGGATGTTGTGGTTTTCAAATCAAAAAGATCTGCAGAACTCAAGAAAACTAAAACTTTAAAACAATCAAAAGAAATTGTGGAGACAAAGCAAATTACCTTTCCTCTGCCCTGTCAATCATCTGGGGGGACGTTCCGAGAATTTTAACTCCATTTTGGGACAACGGAAGAGCCAAGTTGTTTGGTATCTGACCACCCACAGAGATAACAGCTCCACCACATTTCTGTACAAAATCAGGAGAATAATTAGTTTTATTATATCCACACCCACTGGATATGAGCAATCGCGCGCTCTGATTGGTTCCTCTACCACTAGTACTACTGTACCACTACTAGTACAGGTCTGTTTACAGCCGTCACGCCAGCTAATTATAAACAGTTTTTGTGACCTTTTGCTATCTTTTTCATCGCAGACTGGTTCCAGAGCTCAAATAAATTTCAAAAATATATCACCGAGATGAGTTAAATAGCTGCTTGAAGCTATTTATGGCTTGTT
>JAPEIX020048394.1:0-11530 GCA_026122405.2 Zoanthus sansibaricus
GTATTCTCTCTTTTACGGTGTAGAATTTACATTTTTATTACTAAATTGTTTCTTTAGAAACACCGACGCAGCTCAAATTAGTTTACCGCTAGTTATTTTTCTATAATCTTGGTATTCCTGCGGTACTTATGGGTGATCTTTTGTGGTATGCATTTTGTTGTGCGTTTCCATTTTCTGCTTCATCTTGAATAATTTATCTCGTTTTGTCACTTGACATGCCGATGCGCAAAGCGAAGTTCAGCACCTCATAGCCAGTAGTTTTACTTTATAAAAGAACAGAGACCAGTCTTAAAGCGGATTATGGATTTCTTATCGAAAAAAATGTCCTTGTTTTGAAATCACGATAATTCTTCTGCAAATAGCAGAATAAAGTTTTCATACCTCGGTTGCGTGTTTAGTGTTCTCAGCGCATTTCAAAATTTTAATAAAAAAGAACGCATTTCATTAATCTAAGATTACTTCTAGTTATATGTGAAGGTTAGTTCGCTGTGGCTTCAGTGCAGTTGTTATGCTTGAACTTAGAGCCAGTACGAATAATTTTGTTCTGAGCACCGGAGCATGAACCTCTAGTCCTCTACCACAAAAGTTACTGTGACTTTCGTTCGACCTTAGGAGAACGCAACACCTAACCCTGGGATTCCTGTGTTATTCAGTTGGGATTCCTGTGTAACTCAGTTGAAATTCCTGTGTTACTCAGTTGAAATTCCTGTGTAACTCAGTTGAAATTCCTGTGTTACCCAGTTGGGATTCCTGTGTTACTCAGTTGGGATTCTTGTGGTACTCAGTTGGGATTCCTGTGTTACCCAGTTGGGATTCCTGTGTTACCCAGTTGAAATTCCTGTGTTACTCAGTTGAAATTCCTGTGTTACTCAGTTGGGATTCCTGTGTTACCCAGTTGGGATTCCTGTGTTACCCAGTTGGGATTCCTGTGTTACTCAGTTGGGATTCCTGTGTTACGCATGTCGTCGTTTATCTGAATTTTCTGCGACATCTTAAATAATTTGTCTTGTTTTGAGAAATCTTCGTTAATTTATAGCAGATAGCTAAAGTTTTGGTGACTAACTCGGTGTACATCTTATAAATTATTTTATCAAATTGTTGCTATCCAAACACCGACGCAGCATCCCTGTACTTTTTATCTGAAGTAAACAGAAGGACATCGTTGTGTGTTAACTTTGCAAGTTTCTTCCTATGTCTTTCGATTACTTTTTCCCAGCTTTTTTAACGTTGTAAGATAGAGTTTGTTTGACAATACAGAAGGTCAGTCCCGTTAATGAATTCTGAATTTTTCTGATCTAAGAGTCACGAGCTTGGCAAAGTTTTCGGGATACCTTGGAGCGTCTAGTGATCTTTATTGACTGACAACTGACAAAACTGTGTACGTCCTTAAAAGAACCAAGTTAATGGTTCTGGTACCAAAGGATAGGAGCCTTGTTTCTTAGGGACGTGAATGTTTTTTTGGGAAGAAATTTGTGTTGACAGAGGCTATAGAGGTCTAACAATGAAAAATGACTTGCAAATTGTTTTCAGCTGCCTACCTGGTGAGCGTAAATTGTGTCATATGTTATAGTCCACGAAATGCAGGCCAAATACAGAGGCAAACACACAGACCAATCACAGCTCCCCTTCACAGCTGACCAACCAAGAAGGGCACCCCAGTTGAAAGTCAAGCCTAGCAGATATAAAAAGATCATTTATTCTAAATTTGTTTTTTCTGGTAAAAGCTTTGTGAATTTTATTTCCTGGCCCACACCAGGAAATAAAACAAATAAAGCTTTTACCAAAATCTTTCTGTTTTCACTACAGACCTTGAACGTGGCCAAATTCTATGAACCAGTATCCAACACCAGAAATGCCAGCCCCCAAATTTCGAAATGCGTGAGATGCGCCACTACGATTGGCGCCGAGCAAGAAATTTTTCAAAATTTGGAGTCTTTAGACCGTTGGAAATGGCCATTTTTGAGATTTTTTTACCTCTTTTACATAAAGTAAATTCATTGGTTTAAAAGTCATTCGTTACATCTTTCGTGAGAAAATATTAGGGGGAGGCAGCTCCTCCACTTTAATCATTGGGGAGGTCGTGCCACCACGGCCCCCACGCTTTCTACGCCACTGTATTTTGCAAAATCTGCGGAACAGGCGCAATAACAGATGGTACAGTGTTGCGCGTAAGTTACGTAATAGGAATGCAACTACATCTGACAACAATGGTAGCTTTAGTTTTCTCTCTCTGAATCCTAGGGGAAGATCCCCGAACAGCTGCCTTTGCAATTGTAAAAAATTGCACCGAAAATTGACAGCCATTGGAAACTGATTGTGACAAGGTCAAGCCTTGTAGCACGCTTGCAGCCGAAAACTGGAGCGAGTTTTCTATCATGCATGCTTATTGGCTCATCTCCCAAACAAACGAAGTATATTGTTCTTGTGGTTAACTTTTTATTTATCTAATTTTTTTTCAAAATGCGGAAGATTTCTGTAAAATGCGGGAGATCAAGCGAAAATGTGTAAGTCTCCCGCAAAATGCGGGCAAGTTAGCATCTCTGCCCACACGATGGTATCCAGAAAAAAGTGTACTCTGAGCGACCACTCTACACCAAAGTACAAAAGACTTATAATCAGCTCTTGTGTTGGTCGGAATGATCTGCAGGATCGAATGGAAAAATCTGATGAAATTTACGTTCGCTATTCAAAATGACTCAATCATTTTTTTCTAGCAAGTGCATAAGATCACACGATCACGTCAGTCACGTGCTTGGATCTTTAGCATCACACAAATTAAATAAAAGCATTAATCATGGTTAATTCGATCTTTTGTGCAATTTATCTGAAAAGCCAGTCTGATTTTCCGTGGGCCTTTTTAATATTAAATACCCCAAAATACCGTATACCCCAAAATACCGTATATCCCGAAATACCGTATACTCCAAACTACCGTATACCCCAAACCCTGGCCGAAACTGATTGTCGTAAGGTGTGTCTTGTTTTCTTAGCAACTGGAGTGTCAAGCGCTAAACTTTATGGTGAAGAATCTTATTGAGCTTTACCATTTTAAATTTGCATCTTATGACTAAAAACAACATGTGAATTATTTGTCCCCAAGCCTTCATAAAAAAATTTACTCTAGATTTGTTTGAGTCAGCTCTCATTTTGTGGCCCCAAGGGCACCTGGGATAGTAATGATTTTGTCTTTATCTTGGCAACTGACAATTCAACACTGCACTGCCTACATTATATATTGCACACATCCCTACACAAACAGACTATTTTATTAATAATTCATCATATTATTGTACATTAGAAGCAAGAACTGAAAAATAAAACTTTTAGTTTGCATCAAGTTTGAGTTCAATTTCAATAATTACCTAGGAATGCTTGTGGCCAATGTGTGAATCTCTTCATCAGAGGATAAGATACAACAAATGCCATAGACGAGGCACCGAGGACAATGCTGTAGAAAAAAACAAAAAACAAAACAAGTACTAAATAAAAATGAATGTGCTTAATAAATTATATTTAACCTTTTGTGTTGGTTCAACTAAAAATATTCTATATTGACCTGATTTTTGAAAGCTAGATTTTTAATCAGTGAGTTGTCTACTTGACTTTGATTCGACTTAATACGGCCTGCAAAAATCTGCAGACTAAACTAAGCTCCTATCTATCTGGCTCATGCAGTAATAGCAGTAAACCAGTTTTGATTCGGTTTTGTCCAAGTTGACGAGGGTGGCCAGATTTACATGACCTTTTTCACACTCTTTAGCCACACTGATCAATTAAGGCAATCCTCTATCTTCGAACTAATCTTTTTAATCTCATCTTCTACTTGATTTTTCCAGGTCTTCCCCTCTTTGGGCATCTCCTCCTTCTCTGACCTTCCACCCTGAAACACAATGCCTTTCTTAAAACATCATCCTCCTCCTTCCTCAAAACATGTCTGTACTAGCACACACTGTTTGCTTTTGCCAATTTATCATGTGTATTGATAATACTTTGGATCCTTGCAAATGAAAACTGGGTATCAGGAAACCAAATGCCAAGTCCAGCATTCTGAAAAAAGGGCATTAAATTAGCTGTAGTTGTCCATGAAAATATAAAAGCCAACTTTATTTTAGAACACACAATGATAACTGGACAAAAATTAATATATGAATACAAAATCAAGTAAAAATGGCACATACACATAACTGTCAACTCCCAGAACCCAGAAATCTGGATATTTTATCTGAAATACAACAACTGTATGAGAAAATAGCAAATTGAAAAACCCGGAGAATATATATATGCTGAAGTAGCAAAAATCTTTCTGGGAGATTTGCTGCAAAACGTCTCAGTTTATTTGGGCGAGTTGACAGGTATGAATATATTTTAGTAGCTAACTTCAAGACACTAATATGGACACTAAGGTCTTGTTAGTAGCAGGCTTTACCCCTTAAACCTACCATAAAAAAGTGAGTCTGAAAGTTAACAGCCATGGTAAAGCTATTAAAAATGCCCAAGAAGGCCAAAACAACTGTCCATCGCTGTTTACATTCAGATCACTTTTTTTAATGTTACATTTAAGGGGTAATTTTCTGAATTTTAAACCACAGCAAACCTGTAATTATTGAGACAAAGCAGTATTGCTAATCCTGTTGTTAGCTGTGCACCAAGAAACACCAAGGCATTGAAATGGCTAATCTGACCTGCAGCAAGGGGTCTTGTTTTTGTGCGAACAACCTACAAAGTATGACTAAATATTGTTAATGATATAAACCACTTAATAGGCACACAACAAAAATTCTTCTAAACAGCCACTCTCAGGAGGTAAGAGATTGTTTCAGTTCATGCTTTGTTTAGAAATGAGAAGTTATTTTTAACTCAAATGTGTCAGGTTATGAGTCAGTGAAGCAATGGTTTTTTTCCTAAGGTTATAGGATTAGGGTTAGGATTGGGGTTAGCAGTGTTTTTTTTCTCAGGTTAAATTTTTGACTCGTGACTCATTGACCCATAACTCATTTAAGCTTTAATCTCCTCACAGGAATAGCTTGGTCATAACTTAATATCGGGTGGCAACACAGCAAAACATAACAAATTGAAAAACGTTAAACAAAATTTTCTGTATAGCATTGAAACAAAACATTATAAACAAGAAATGTTATGTGCTTGCTCAGTATTCTCCCTAGGATTTTTTGAAGGCCAGGGGGATTCTGACTGCAAGAAGTAAGGGCTAATCAAGGGTACTTGTAATCATATTAACTGTGCATTACTCCGTAAAAACGACACAAGCAACAAATTTTTCATCAATTTTATTGTAGTGATTCTTCTTTATTTATGGATAGGAATTCCAACTTTGAGATCTTACGTTAGGTTAAATCTTCAGTTTTAAGCCAGGTGGCAACGATTTTTCAGTGAATTAAGTACCTAAGGAGAACAGTTGCTCCAATGGTAGAAATACGCTGGTTAGCCGAGTTGATAATATGGTTAGCCAACTTGAAAAGGTGTTAGTGTACTGTGTGAGTAGCGCGGGTTGGAATGCCCAGCTAGAGTAACGTTTAGGGTTTTAAGATAAACAAAAAGGTGCTGCTTTTCCTCTAACATCTATATCTTCTAAGAGGATTGCCTCTTCTTATTTGAGGGTATTAGACCATAGACCCAGCCTCTCGATTCTCTATCAAAAAACATCTACCACAAAGAGACGGCAGTGATCCCAATATTGTTTGATCTGTCTGCTTTACTCATCTTGAGTATTCATTCAGACGCACTAGTTTTTATAGCAGATTCAAGGGATAATGTGTGCTACCAATGAGGTTTTAGTTCCATTTTTAGTGGCTTTAAGTTAGCTAATAGCAGGTATGTGCTATTTATACTTGATGCTAATCACTCAAACTCCCACAGGCATTTCACTTTTTTCACTTTATTAGATCTTCAGTGGAAACATGAGCTGAGCCTGCTTTTTTTTAGCTATATTTCACACTGCTGGGGTCTAAAAATGTCAAATAGAACTGCTCTTGATGGCTTAAATTCCACTAAGCTCATAATCTTTTATCGTAGATTTAAGGGATAATGCTTACTACCAACAAGGCCTTTTTATCCATTTTAGTGGCTTCAAACTAGCTACATGTACCAGCATACATTTGGTACCTAAACTTAATGATTATCATTTAAGCCATATCCCACAAACATGACACTACCAAGACAAAAACTTGGCCTTTTTTAATTATTAATTAATACAATTTCTTTTTTGAAAATGTAATAATAAAAAAAATACGGCTGTTTTTTTAAGATGGGTAGGGCTGGTCACCATTTATAGACTACCGTGAAGGTTTTCCCATAACATTAACAACAAAAAGCTGACCTTTTTATCAAAGTCTGTGTCCCACATGTCATTAATTGTGCATCCAGCTCCACGCATAACAATAGATCCAACACCAAATAAGCCTAGCATATGCAAGTCCGGAAAAGATCCTGGCATTGTTGCCATGGCAATGCTCCAAGTGCAGGGAAGATACAACAGCCAACTTCCTATTGGTTTATCAAACCTCATAAGTCGTAAATATGGCTGCACACTTTTTGGGAACGAGTTAGTTATTTGAGTATTGAATGTTCTGGTTTGGAAGATAGTCAGAGCAGATAAGTTAAACTGACTTTTGGAAAGATTCTTCATTGATTCGTGAAAAGATAATTTTCTTGTAAGAATCCCTGCATAAAATACAGCCGGCAAATAAGACGACGGAATACATTCAGTTCGTGACGCAAGGACTTTCGACATTGTTGTAAAACAAGGCGATGACAGTGAAGAAAGTTTAACACTGCTCACAGTTCTTTGACTGATGCCAGTAAATCTTGATGTAATCTTTTCGGAGTATTTGCAAAATCTTGATGCCATGATGTTTTAGAGCCTTAAGCTTCCTTTAGATTGATGCAAAAGAACGACATTTATTTTAGAAATCTAATAGTGACACTGGAATTTTCTTGCTCTTTGCTCATTCTGGTCATTCTGCCATCTTGAAACTTAACTTAGCGACCAGGCCTTATATTACATTCTGAGCCACTATTGGTCCGTCAGCCATCCATGTTACTTGCTTGAGCGCCAGAATCAAACTGATAAATTGAAAAGGATTGTTTGAGTACTTTGATAAGAAGACATTATGACTTGAGATCGGGATCTTCTCACAGCAGCCCTCAGCAGTAGGTTTACTTTTAGCATCATTTTGTACATGGCATCAGAAAACGAAGCAAGTCGAACTCCGAGACTTGATCCTAGTAAACACTCCGAGAGGGAGCTATTTCTTCTTCTCGGCTTGCAGTTGGGTTGGTTTGAAGACACTTATAGCAACATTATAAGCAGGGTCTGTAGTTTATTATTTCAGATTATTTGTTTCATATGGTTTTGTATATGCCAAATAAATGTAATTTTTAGTTTTCACCGAGAAATATGATTTAAAAGACCACGTGATCTACAACTACACTTAGGATTTTTAAAAAAAAGTTATTTCAGTTGAGTTTAAAAACTTGACTGCATTTACAGTACAGTTATAGTGAAATGGTCTCAAATTTTGGCTATCCACACGTATTAACCAGCCTAAAATAAGTAATTTGATTGGAAAAGTTTTCGTGTATTATCTAAACATCGTTTACTGTTTTTATGCAGCTATCTAATGAAATAGCGAAAACACACGAAACTTCATTGTTTGAAGACCTCGATTGTGAAGTAAAGGAGAACAGATCATGCTTTTCAAGCAAAGAGAAGTTGCCTTTATTTATTAGGAGAAGAGACAGTTATGAGAATCGTGAAGGACCTTTACAGCTAGAAGAAAAGAATGATTCATACATTAAAGACTCGGAATCCAAGCATATTAATACAAAAACATCCATTGTCTTGGAAGGAAAGAATTATCAAGATTATCTTAGAGGAGATGACAGTAATAATGATGATGATGATAGTATTAATCACTCCAACGTTGCAGATATCAGATCAATGAGTGATGATAAAAGTTTTAATCATAGCAGTGATGACCAAAGTATTGTATTAGCACATCTAGAAGATGTCAGGCCTGTTAATGATTTAACTTGTAATGATTATGATTGTCTAAGTGAAGATATCAAAATACAGAGTGGTCTTGTTAATATTAGTGATAATGTCAAAGACAGTAATACATCAACAAATTTGGAAGACTTCGGGTCTACAAGCAGCTTAGTTAATGATATCAAGGACAAAAATCACTTCCATGAATCTGAGCTACCATTTAGTATAACGCCTAAAAGTTTAGGTGATAACTGTAGTGATGACCTGAAACACTTACAAAGTTCAAAGTTCATTGTAGAGGTGAAGACAGGAAGTGATCTTGCTCATAATTTTACAAATCACAACAATGAATCAGAGCATGTTAACAGTATCAGGCATAGTTCAATTAATTCCTTTAATCCTCTTGGTCACATTGGTGGATACTTCTCGCACAAGAGCACATTTAGTCAAGATTCCCTGATCAAAAAACTAGATTTTGACCCAGATAATAAAAAGACTGAACAAGAGGAAAATGGCAAATCTGAGAAATTATCATCTGAATTAAGGTAGGATGCTCTAACATGATTTCTGTCATTGTTAAGATGGAGGGGAAAGGGGTGGGTAAATGTTAAGCATTTACCAAGTAACATCCACCCTGCAAAGTAAAAATGTCTAGTCAATTTAAGGTTAGGGTGCTTTGTGTTTAGTTGAGGCAGAGAAGACTGAAATGGTTTGGACATGTGAAAAAGGCAGAGGGGAGAGTGTTGGGGGAAGTGAAAGTTGGGGTGATAGCAAGCAGGAAGGGATTACTAGGAAAAAGTGGAGTGATTGTGTGATGGAGGATATGAGCTTGTTGGGAGTGAAGGAGAAATTGTGGTGCAGGATTGATGGATTTGGAAAGGAGAAAGCTATATTGTAATTTTAAATGCACAATGAAAAGCAGAAATCAGCCAATTACACGTCAAGTTTGTGGCTGCAAAAAGCTAATTCACAAAAGCTTTTTGACAACCTGCCTTTCCATTCAATTAAAATATAACTTTTGAATTGACAAAAGATAGGTAGCTATTATCAAAAAACACTTAAACTGACTTCAAGCAACTACAAAAAAGGCTTCACAGCAAAATAACATTAAAGTTTATTTCAAAAATAATGAATGGCATAAAATGAGATTCTGCGTCACTTTTCCTAGAAAACTTTAGGTCAATTTTAAAAGCTAAATCCTTTAAGAGCCAAGTGACCCATGGAGTCAGCCCTTATCTCTGGTTTCTGAAGACTCACATCCGCTTTTGATAATTAGCTTTCTCATGTCTTCTTCCATTACCTTACTTCAGGTCTTCTTTGGCCTACCTACTGGCTTTTTACCTTACACTTCCAGCTCCATTGCTCTCCTAAAGTATGTTACGCTATTTAGTCGTCGTTAAGTACTTTAATTTTTATTATTCTTAAGTTGTTATGTCACCAAGGAAGGATGGGATATTTATTTAGCAGTCTCTTGATACCTATAAAGTGATAATTTATTATTATTATTATTAATAATAATAATAATAATTATTTTTAAATAAACTTAATGAGGCATTGCAGTTTCATGTTTTAGCTATAATTTTTTCTATAATTTTAGCTTGCTGAATGATATTAGTGATTCCAGAGAAGCAATTTCTCCAAGCCCACCACGATTAAGGTTTGGTGTTGAGAATGTTCAATGGTTGTTAGATCTTAATAGGGTTGTATTATGTTTACATATAATTTTAATGATATCTGTAATATACTTTTAGTTAATAAGTAATTTTAGAAAGTCAAAGTCGGGAAATGAATCGATAACTGCTGATATCTGTGTAGTATAACAGAGCTTTTTTAAATGTTTTTTATTTGAAACTGTAATACTTAAATTAGATACATTGCTTAATAAAAAATTATTTAAAGTTATGAGTTGCTTAAGTTGAAGTAATTATGTTACTTGTTTAAAGACAATGTGTTGTTCATTATCACCATTCAAATTTATTTCTTGTTCTAACAGTTTGAGGGAAAAGCTGCTGCAGAAATACAGTCCAGACAGCCTTTATGAGCTGGGAATATGTAAATAGACCATTTATACTTTTGTATATATATTTACACTTTTTTGTGAGTTAGGAAGGGGACAGATAAAGGGCAGATCTAATTTAGGATGTCTTCTGAAAAAAAAGAGCATTATGCACCCCTTTAATTTTAATTTTTTTACAAGTGATGTTCCCTCTGAAAAATAATCATGCTTTCCAAAGATCATGGGTAAACTAAGTCAATGGCCATGAAAAGATTTGAAAAAAGTTGGAAAATTCAAACTATGGATAATTGGTACAAAAGTTGTGGTGTTGTTATTTTATGAATAGATATTGATGTGTGGAAAGTGGTAATAGTAATTTGTGATGATGGTTTTGGTGACCTAATGAAAGGTAGATGGTGTTGGAGACCTAATTTAATGTAGGTGGTGTTCATGGTGTGATGAAGATAGTAATAGTAATATTGATGTGTGTGGTATTAGTAATATGAGGTATTAATGTTGTTAAGCTATGAGGTGTCAGTGACAAGGTTAGGTGGTGGTGAATACCTAATGAATGTTGAGATGGTGTTGGTGGTCTGATGTACAGTAGATAGTAATAGTAATATTGAGGTGTGTGGTGTTAGTAATGTGAGGTATTAATGTTGTTAAGCTATGAGGTGTCAGTGACAAGGTTAGGTGGTGTTGGATACCCAATGAATGTTAGATGGTGTTGGTGGTCTGATGTAGATAGTAATAGTAATATTGAGGTGTGTGGTATTAGTAATGTGAGGTATTAATGTTGTTAAGCTATGAGGTGTCAGTGTCAAGGTTAGGTGGTGTTGAATACCTAATGAATGTTAGATGGTGTTGGTGGTATGATGTAGATAGTAATAGTAATATTGAGGTGTGTGGTATTAGTAATGTGAGGTATTAATATTATTAAATTATGAGGTGTCAGTGACAAGGTTAGGTGGTGTTGGATACCTAATGAATGGCAGATGGTGTTGATGGTCTGATGTAGAATGTAATAGTAATGTACATCAGGCAGTTAGTCTTGCTGATGTGAGTTTAGATAGGATTGGTAGTGTAAGAGTACCTAGAGTATTTATGGTGTTAGGGTAGCTGATGTTTATTATGTGGAAATAAATAGTCTTGCTAACTTGACAGTATTTGTTGTCAGTAATTTAGGGTACACACTGTTGGAGATGTAAGGTCAGATGATACAAGAGTAGATGGTCTAAGTGATATGAGAGACGATTGAGTTAGTCTTTAAGTGTTCTGTTGTTGGTGGTTGATGTGCTTGCTTTGTTCTATTAGTTCCTGACTCAGGTGTAACTGCAGCTAACCAATCTGTGACCAAAGAAACAGGAAGAACAAAGCACAAGTAAGCATTATGAAACCAGAAATGGTGAAAACTCAATGCTTGTAAAATGTGGCTATAACAATGAACAATCTAACCACCAGTTCTGGAAGATGACGGATCGACAGCAAGGACCGCCACTCGATGACCTTTCGCAGTAAGAAACTTTCCC
>JAPEIX020048457.1:0-11529 GCA_026122405.2 Zoanthus sansibaricus
GCAGAGCTCCCGCACAAGCTTTTACTAAACCTAAACAAATAAAAAGCTTTAAAGTGTTTATGAAGTGAAAACATTGAACGCATTTTTATGTGTTAGTTGATAAGACCTTTCTAAAACTGGAAGGATGGTGTTGAAATTTTTTCAATATCACATTTACTTCTTGAGATATTCATGTTTGAATGTTTAATTAGGTGACGTCATAAGTTGTGTTCAACGACTTTGTTAATTGTGAAAGTAGTGTTTTTTTTGTAAACAATGATGTTTGATGAACCGATGAGAGTGCGTTGAAATTGCTATTCCCCTGCTAGTTTAATACTAATTAACAATTATTCACCGAAATGGACGTGAATAGTGGTTCGCGGCGAGGTAAATATCAACCACTTTCATTGACACTGAATAACAAGCTGATTAACTAGCGGACCAAGGAATAACTTTATTTGTGATATTTTGAAACCGAAGCGAAACGGGAAGCCATTTTGTTTTTCTTCTGCTGTTCGGAGGTGAATAGTACTTGGCTAACCAACTCTGAGCTAGCCAATCAGCGTGCGCAAAAAGTACGCAAAATGTAAAGCAAAGTTCAACAACTATTGAGCAGAATCTAACATCTCACCTTGAACAATCTGAAAACCCTGCTCCATTAAAAGTTGTTTCACTAAAGTCACTCTTCTTTGGTAATCGTTCTCATTCTAGAACAAAAACAACTCAAGCTCATTATTTTTGCTTAAAATGCAACTCGTCCTATTTCTTTGTTTTTTGCATCAAACGTTTTATCATACAATTTTAAGCACTTCTGCCAAAACGTTTTTGATTTTGAACCAATAGCATTTTTCATAGTACTTCGAAATTTAAAAATTTTCCCTTCATCTTGATTCGTGGCTGCGTCACTAGCGGGGGAAAGGGTGGGGAAACTGAAAATAGCCGCGAATGGCGTTACTGCCAAGGTAGAACGACGTAATTTGCAACAGAAAGCATTAGCTGTTCATTTCAGAAATTGTCAGTATTCAACCAAATTAAATATTATTAAATATTAACCCTTTAATGTCTTAATTTTTGTTTTGGGATAATTTAGAAAGAGAATGACGTCTTTTTCTTCAATACATGGCCATTTACCAAGTATCTAAATTCTTAACTTCCACCTAAGTCACCTCAGCCTTCCATCCTGCCGGGGCATGTAAATGATACCAGCGTGTGCAGGGAGCTTACTTGCGATGGATTAGTGTCCCGTCCAGGGGGAGTCAAAGACTCTCATCCGCTTAACACTACAGAAACCGAAGATAAGCGCTGGCTCCATGGGTCACTTGGCTTGTCAAGGATTTAGCTTACTCTGTTACTAAGTTGTTTGATACTAAGGACGATGAATCCTTGTAGCTTCGTCAAAAGCCTATTTCTTTCTCATGAAAGTTTGAGTGTTGGTATTCTGTATGTTTACTACACATGTCTATACCAACAAAATAATAAATTAATGGTAAGAATTAGCTGAAGCTGTGAATTGTTACTCACTAAGAGATAATTATTAACCGAGCACAAGGTTTGTATGAAAAAATATCAGACCGGGGTCTTCGCAGTATGGACCGAGCACGGTGCCCACAATTCAAATCCTGCTATCTATTAGGCTTATTAGGAAGGACAAACATAACCTTGGTCCCAGACCTTTTCCCTGTGTTGTGTTTGGTCGGGAAAAGGCCCTGGCCTTGGCTGGTCATTTCTGTAATTTCATTGGCTGGCAAATTCATGCAGCATTTACGAGCATTGAAAATAAATTAAGAACCTAAAAGAAGTCCAGTGCATGGCATGTGTATAGGTGGATGCCTTTATTTCTGTTTTTAAATTTAATAATTTGGTTGTTTTTAAATTTTATTGATTTATTAATTTATCAGAACGAAAGATTATTCAAAGAATTCAGTGTGCCGAGTTTGTGGGATCAGTCGTCATGATCAGTCATTTAAAGTATTTGGTAAGAAATGATTACAAAATGTTTCAAGTTCACGGAAATTTCGAGCAAGTTGAGTGGCAGTGTTAGAAGAAGATCTTTTTTCTCATTTGATTTGTCGAAAATGCAAAGTCTTTGTGTCAAACATTCCACGAGAGTTGCGACAATATTCAAACCTAATTTTGTGTTCATGTACAGTTAGAGACCTCAGTGATGCGGTACGTTCAAGTTTTGCCATCCTTTGAGCGGCCACAAATATAGGTTTCTACTGTTGAACAATGCAAGGACAGCTAGCACCAAAGCAACAAGATTTTCAATTTAAAACCCCTCATTGTTCAGCCATTGTCTTACCGCAAAAAAAAACGGGAAAACTGTCGAAACTAATGGACTTGACTCCATGTTAACAATTGGCTCATTTGATAAAGTAATTTAGTCGAACAGAGAAATGTTGATTTGAGTTGCCACCTCAAACCAACCTGTTGTTGTTGCGACTGTATCATATCAAGATGGAAATTGCCAACAAAATTAATCGCATTTCGAAGAATCTGTATAGAAAATTGAAAATAATGCTAAAACAAACAGATTCTCTGTAAAGACTGCTCAACAAACAATGAAGGTAGTTCGCTTTTGAATTCAGCCGTACTATTCTATTCATTTGTAGTGCAAGGCTTTTCATTTTTTTTTTCGTTTTTTTCTTCAAAAGAAACTGCTTACAGAAATAACAACTATTTAAGAACAATCGAGGCTGAAGTCTTGCCGAGATGGCAAGAAGTGCGGCAGTAGTTTGACTGCCCACAACATAGGGAAAAGCCTTGGAAACGAGGTTGGGACAAACAACAAAAATCGAGGAAAAATTTAAGGCTATTGTTTAATTTAATATTAGCATATTACTGTATCTTTATCACAACTGAAGTTGATCGAAGCTCGATTGAAACATGTTTTGAAGTTAAAAAATGTTGTCCTGTTTTTGAATTGTTTAATCAATGTTTTAAACGTTGCAGGGAGCACAAAGCTTTAGTTTCAACCTTTCGTCAGACGAGCAAAATTACCCTAAATATACTGCATAAGATTTCCCTTTAAAAGAATAAATCCATAACAATTCTTTCTGTCTCGTCTTTGACGACACAGAACAAAAAAATAGAACAAAAACTTCAGATTGTTTAATGATGTAGGTAGCTTAAGAAAATGCAGTTTTTTTAGGTTTTCTTTGACGTTTTTAATGCTTAAATTATTCATACACGAGGACGCAAGTTGTCTTGTTCTAAGTTTGTAAATTGAGGCCAAAGCGAAGTGCCACAAACACGGTGGGCATTTCCTTCTGATATCTTGATTTTCTGCAGCGAAACGTTGAGATAATGTCTTGTCGTTAGTAATCCCTGTTGCATCTGGTAATTATACGTTAAGCAAAAAATTTGTTTGTATGTACAGGCCATGGAAGATATGTTTATGTTTTGTATGTGGTCAACATGGAACGCATCTTCGCTGTCAGAGATGGAAAACAGAACCGCTCCAATGGATGTGCAACATCTGTGCGGGAGGATTTGAAATGCCTTCGAAAACGCTTGATCAAGTCATTGGTGATCAATCAAAATCAACTGATTTGAGTGAAGATACGAGTGAATCTGCGTCAGAAGATAGCTCAAGTGTTTTGTGCATTACTGACGACGAGAGTGAGGAGGATTTGCCACTTGTAGTTTCGTCTCAAGGCAAGGCCATATCAAAGCATTCCTCAAATAAGAAGAATACTGATTGCTGTATTCACATCAAAGACACTGATTCAGAAGACACGTCTTCTGAAATAGACGTCGAGGCAATCGATGAGAGATATAAACAAACAAGGGAAAGAGAACAAATCTCTGAAAAGGACATGACAAAGGTTGGGAAGAAAAGGTGTCCATGTTGTCAAAAACTGCAACAACCCACCGATCAACGTAAAAAACGTCAATGTCCCATAGACGTTTGGTTGAGGGGAGACGATCTCAAAGGCAATATTTCAACCAGTCCACTACCAACTAGGGGTCGAGTTCATTCTCGCTCTTCTTTCACCACAGTAAAGGCAAAGTTTTCAAAGAAAACTGTAGGTAAAAATGGAAAGAAAAATTGTAAGTATCAGGATTCGGGAGTTAGAAAAAATTCTGTGAGCAGTATATTAACCATCTCAGACACTGAAGATGAGGCTGAAATAACTAAAACCTCGGCTAAAGCAAAGTGTTCAGAGGACCAAAAGACGTCCGTGAATGAGGAGACTTCTATCAATGCAATATCCCAAAAAACCTCGAGCGTAGTTATAGGACAAGAATTGCAAACAACGTTTCAGAATTCCTCACAACCGGAAAAGATCTTTAACGATAACTGGCATTGGTCTGGCGGTTACCTGGAGAAATCCTTACAAAGGTTTTATTATTTGAGGAGTAGGAACCATTCCACTAAAACACATGAATGTCTTAAGAAGTTTCCGTCCGATCATTTAGCATCTTCTTGATAGATGATTTGTTGTTCAAACTGATTCCTACTCCTTAAAGTGTTCTCTTTTTAGGTTGGACAGTTAAAGTAAGTGACAAATTAATGAATTATCTTTCCTGGTGACAGTTCTGTGTAGAAGTGCACAGTTTTTCACAAACCAATAAGGCAAAAGATCAAGTTTATCCTACTCTTAATCTAATCAATCTAAACTTTTCATATCCGTGCTCCACTACAAAGAATTATTTTCTTTCAAATAAACTAAATTCAAGAATTTGAACCAAATTAGAATTTGTTGTTCGTACCTCGAATTGAGCGACTTACAGCAATGAACCATTCGAGAGAAGGAATATAATTAACCCAAATTTGTTTCAACCAATCGCAAACTTTAACTCTGCTCCCTTAAAATGAAGTGCTCAAAATTTTTAGCAGAAGCCTTCAAAAACTTGTAATTAGTTTCGCGCGGTTTGGAAAATTTAAAAACTTTTTAAACTTCATGCAACATGCATAATTTAGACAACTTAGTGTTGATGTATTTTGATAATCATTGCAAGCAATTCGTTTGAGAGTAGCAGATAAGACAAAAGTGACTGAGCAAAACAATTCAACCTTAAATTGTCCGAATTACGATCATCTGTGTTCAATACCCCTCTTTTATGGAAGTAGTTGTGTTCTTTTCCAGTTTAATTCTTAGTGTGGATTTTTGATCTTCATTAAAACAATATTGTCTAACTTGTTGAGTTACTGAAACAATAAATAATTCCTAATAAATAATTCATTTGGCCTTAACCTTTCAAACAACATGTTGACACGTTCTTCATTCGAACTGAAGATCGAATTATTAAGTTAAGAGCTACCTTTAATATATAGGTTTGGTCGAAGTACTTGTGTGATACAAAAACAATTCGAACATCCTGCCTTCAGAACTCCTAATCAATTAACGAGCTATCGATTCGTCATCCTTTAGTTCTCGAGGTACAATTATTACATTATTTAAAAAAGTTAGATATTGGACTGTTCATTGTCTTGTTCAATCACTAAAATCACAAAGTGTTTTTATGAAACCACCTTTAAGCTTGCGTTTTATAAAAGCAAAAAATAAGGTTTTGCAAAACACTAATTTAGGGTATAGTACTCGAAGAATAATTTTTGGTTAACAAATATTTTGTGCAGTTTTATATAACTTTTCTGCCCAGTTATAAACAAAGATAATCGCTGTTAGCACGCCGGGTTTTTAATCACTTTATATGTAAAGAACCTTTGAACGAAACATTTTTATAACAGATTTTACTTTATTCAAAGGAGAAGGCCACCAGGTTGTGTTATTGTTAATGTACTTATCTTTTTTATTAATGTACTTTTTAAAGATAATTAAAAACTATTTTTTTCAGGTAGTTGCGTTGTTAGAAGCCTGTAATATATTCAACATTTCTTTATGGTCCCGAGGAAACCAGTTAGTTTTGTTTTCGAGAGACTATACTTAAGTGCTTTGTAATACTATATTTAGTCTTTCCCTTAAACAATCACGTAGCAAAACAAACAAACAAAGATGGCACAACCTCTTTATTCACATCGTCGCTGAATAAGTCTAAACTTATTACAAATGCTTCGAAGTAAATGAAAAAGAAGATGCTTTTGTCTTAATAACGAATACAAAATCATTTTAAATTGTAAATGTTGGCGCTAACAAATGGTCAAGAAATCGCTCCGTACTGTTGTCTTCAGCTCGCGGGTTTTTATCCCGATTGGGAAATATTTGAATTTGATCAGGGGCATGTGACCAAGAATCAGCCAATCACAGTGCTTGTTTTGTTAAGTGAAAGTCTTGCTCTATAACAATAGTTAATGTAGCTGACAGGTTATGTGCGATAAGCTTTGTCAGACATAGTACCTGTATATAAAGTTTTTATGTGTGAAAATAAAGTGTGCAAATAATAATTGCGAAAATACTTTTAATTTAGGAGCTTATCGAACCTCTTGCACAATTGTTGAGGTGTAAGTAGATGTATCTTAGTTAAGTGTATAATGTTTTTTGAGTCCGGAGTAGACGTGCCACATTAATTGTTATGGCTCCTGCCTCGTCTAGTCCAGCGGAGCTATAATGACATCATCTCGTGAAAGAGAGTAAGAGTGAGTCAATTACACAGGAAGCCAAACACTTCATTTATTGAGAGTGAGTCAATTACACAGGAAGCCAAATACTTCATTTATTAAGAATTACTTCACTCAGGTCAGGTTTGTTTCTGGCGTTCGTTACGAATTTCGTAAACCAGAGCTGTGTTTCAAATTTATTAAAAAAAGTTAAAAGATACAAGAAATGACAGACCATTGCTTGCAGTTAGCTACAGCTAATCGAGGCGAGCAATGGCTGGACGCATAGAATTAATTATTAACGTACAATACTTTAAAAAGAAAATGAACTATAAAGTTTCAGAAATAAGTATAATTGACAACATTTGGGAAATCGAAAAACAAAGATTCACAGCCAGATTGAAGAATTTCAGGAATATTACTTGAGAAGCTAGAAGAATAATACATCCTCTACAACTGAATTAGCTCAGAGTTACAATGAGCTCAGTTATCGAGGCTTATTCAAATCCAGCAGATCAATATATTCTATTCCTTTGGAGAGTTTCTGAAAAAAGCATATTGTGAATGTTGCGTTTAATTTTGCTTTGGGCATTGGACGAATTTCATTCGATAAGTTCCTTGAAAAGTAAATGTTTTGCTTGTCCATTCTAGAGTATTCAAGAAAAAATTCACATTCAATTTTGGAAGGATTGTAAGTATTAGTATGGACATGGAGAAAATTTATGTTAGTCGCCATTAGAATAATCTGTTTTTCCAGTGGCGCCAAGTTTTTATATTGTCGAATCAAAGTATTCCCGGAAACACTCGGCTGAATTATGTTGCATGTACAAAAATTCCAGCTATTATATTTACGTCGGGTGTAATTGAATAAAAAGTGCCTGGAAGGCTTCGTTGGAACACCTCTCTAATGTTTGATATCAAAAGTGTTCATCAGTATAGGTGCCAACACCTCCAACTGAAAGAGGCGTTGGCAGGTATTCTAAACTATAATACGGAATCAAAGTTTGTTATTCTTGTTTCTGTTACACCTATGATATTAAAATGAAATTTAGTTCATCTGATAAATGAGTTAAAAAAATTATAATTTACATTTTAGACTGTGGATATTGTGTGAATGAACGAAAAGTTCGAATCTGGACAAGGGTTAGTAGCAAAATTACTTTTTGTATTACAACAATTGTGCGGAGAAAAGTATTTGCATCTTGTATCAGAGTAAGGAATGTTAGAATTAGACTAATAAATAACTTCTGCTTTGAATTGTCTTCTTACTAAACCAATACTACTCAGAAAAACGAGAGTCGATGATGGGAAGTAGTATAGGGTGTAGGTTCTACCCCATCCTGCATATTTTGTTAGTTTTAAAAATTAAATTATGCAGGATGCAGGAAGTATAAATTAATTTTTAAAGTTTGATTTGATTTAATTGTATTTATTAATTGATTAATTGATTAATTATTAATTGATTCATTAATTATTTATAATTCATTCCACAATATATTAATCTTTATTGTGTCGCCCCACGTTGCGCATTTATTATACAAATATGATCCTGAAATTATAAAAAAATTGATTTTGAGATTTCTTTATACTGTTTAAAGGCAGACTCGATTAAACATAAATTATACAAAAAAATGGATATGTTAGCAGAAATTGAAGCAAAAATTTTGAAAATGTTGAGGTTTCATGCTCGAATTTTTGATATAAAAGATTATGACAAAATGGATAGACGTGAACTTTTTAAATGTTTACGTGGAAAGAAAATAGTGTATGATCGTAAAGCATTTGAAATTGCTAAAGAAAAAGGTATCAATCTGGGCAGTATATTAACGGAGAATGGATATATATAATGTATAAATTTTATTTTTCATTTTACATATTTCTTGTGAAATGAGACATTTAAAAATTGAGTTGAAAATATATATTTATATATATTATAAAAAATAACAATACGGCAAAACAAAATAATACGTCGTTTATACCACTTACTAGTCAAACTAAGAATGATTTACAATGTTTCAAATGGGCAATAACTTCTGCTATATACCCAGAAATGACTGGACCATCAAAGACTAAACAAAAGGGTGAAAAAAGATTCAGAACATTTTAATTGGTCAGGTATACACTTTCCTCCTAAATTCAAAGAGATGGATACTTTTGAAGAAAATAATCCTTATGCAATTAATGTTTTAGTTTTAATTAATGATAAAATATATCTTTTAAGATTCAGTAAAATATGATAAAACAGTTATTTATCTTTTATTAATGAGAGGTGAATTTATACAACATTACTGTTGGATCAAAGATGTCTCTAAAATTAATAACATCACAAATAAGTAATCATAACGGCAGACGAGAATATTGTTCAAGATGTTTCAAATCATTTAATTCAAAAATGAAACTAGATAAACATTTAAAATTTTGCGGTGTTATATGTAGACATAAACTTCCAAAAGGTGAATATCGAATATGTATAAAAGAATGCAAACATGGTTGGAACAAAATAAGTTGCAGAGACTGTCAAGCAGAAAAACAAAAACAAAAAGAAGGATATTTAATTCTTGATTAGGTTATTAAAATTATTTTTTCCAGTGTGTTACTATACACTGATAAATAGAATTTTTGAAATTATAAAAAATTTATTTCTCAGTGTGTTACTATACAATGAGAAATAATTTTTTTATGGAATACGAAGCTTTTCAAAGACTTTTTTCATACTCTGATGATAAACAAGTTTGTAAACATACAAGCTCATATATAGATGAATCTAGACAACGTATTTGCAATAATTGTTTCACTATAATTGAAGAATTAAATTACAAACAAGACTTTTGTGATTTAAGCCGGTGCATACACCAGAAAATATAGATATTAAAAAAGTATTTGATAAATACAATATTAACATTTCAATATGGTGATTAAAACTATTAATAATAAATATAAACATATACAGAAAGTCGAAGGAAATAAATGTTTCCGTACCAAAAATCGAGTGTCTATCGTTGCAGTTTGTTTATTTATACATATCAAGAATTTGGTGAATATCGTACACCAAAATACATTACAAACTTATTCAATATTAAAAATAAAGATTTTTCAAACGGTAGTTTTATTTATCTGAAAGCATTTCCAGCAAAACGTTTTGAATATATAACTCCACAAAAATTATTACCATGGCTTATGAAATTAACTGGCGTTGATCAATCACACTACAATAATATTTTACAAATTACTAATTATCTAGAAAATACTTCAATATATATAAAACGCAGAAATCGCCAGTCAGTAGCCTATGCAATTATTTTATTTTTATACTTAAATCCAGAATATATGAAAAAGATTAATATAATAACAAAGAATGAATTTATAAAAAGAATTAACTTATCTGAAATAACAATTATGAAAATAATAAAAGAAATTATTTTAATAACTAAAGTTGATATTAAAATATAAATAATTATTATATATTTGTAACACGGAAGTGTTACAAAAAATTATACATAGAGGATATTACACGGTGGCGCGAACATATGAAGTTTATTTTCGAGTGGAAAAAAATATTTCACGAGTGAGCGCAGCGAACGAGTGAAATTTTTTATTCCACGAGAAGATAAACTTCATATGTTCAAGCCAACGTGTAATTTTCTTTTTATTACATAGATATGAGTGTTTCAAAAATAGAAAAAAATAGGCGAAATAGACGGAAAAAACAAAGGAATGACGTCCTCGATATCTTCACTAGTGAGGATATGGAAAATATGTCACTCGTATCCCGGATGTAGTTTCACATGAGATCTACAGGTGGCGTATTTTACAGTAAAACACTCATATCTATGTAATAAAGTGTAGTATAGTTGATGCGGTGCTAATTTCAAACATGCAGACCATTTTAACTGACATATAGAGAATAAAACAAAAAAACACAGTTTTGAGTTTTACGTTAATTTATTGCAGTGTTTAAAAACATTTTTAGTCCAAGTTGTGTATATATTTAAGATTATTTTTCTGTAGCTCTGTTTCTACAATATAATACTTTTCTGTGGTGTAAGCAGTTTTTATCCAGTTAAGCACCGCCCCCCGAATAAGCGCCGCACCAAAAAATACAAAAATTAGATAAGCGCCACGGCGCTTAATCCATTAAATACGTTACATATCAAAAGTTCGCATTTAATTGTACATTTCTAATCCCAAACGATTTTGTTTATTTTTTTCAAGTTTGAATTTTCCTTGAAAGGCGCTGTTTTAAATTGCGACATGCCTTTTCAGTTGCAGTCACAGTCTGCCGTTCGTTTTCAATTGATATTGAACTTTTGAGCGGAGACTGGTACTGCCACTTACGTCATATATGAACATGGCGGCGATTGGCCATTTACAGCCTATCAAACTTTGTCGAACTTCAGGAAGTAAACCTATTTAAAGCCAACGATTAAAAAATCTCCTTATTAGGCAAATTGTATCGAAAGGGACAACAATTGACCAGAAACTGTTAAGGGTTTCCAAAGATATACCCGCAAAGTTTTAAAATGCTTTCAAAATTTCAGTTGTGACAATTGCGTGTAACGTAAGGGAGGGACAAAAATTTAATTGTTTTTACAAGACTGCACCTTAGGGCTTGGATGTGTCGTACCTTGCTGGGTATTGGTACACACAACAATTTTTATAATAATATTGGCAAACATGTTTCGGAAAACCTTTTTCTTCCTCAGTGCGAAAATGGATTACTTAACTAAAATAACAAGCGTATATAAAGAGATAGGATTAATTATGATAAATGATGAACAATGGAACAAAAGAAACCCGTGAAAATTATAAGGACCAAACGACTTCACATTTATATAGTATAGACTCTTTTCTCATTCATGATACTTCATCTCTCTAAATATCACATTGTTCATTTTTACACCGTTTGTTTTATACCATTGTTCATCATTTATTATGATTAATTTTATTTCTTTATATATGCTTGTTATTTTAGTTAAAGTCCCTATATCGCTTTTTTTTTAATCTTAAAATGAAAACTATGGTCGTTTATGAACTCAGAATTCGAATAA
>JAPEIX020048574.1:0-11528 GCA_026122405.2 Zoanthus sansibaricus
ATTGTAGATCGTAAACTTGCAACCTACCTTAAAACTTCCACTTTTTACTGCCAGATGTAAACAAGAATTTCCGTCATTTTCCTTACTGTTCAGAATAGTCACAAAATTCACACCAATGTTTTGAGCTAAAAAGCATTAAAGCGTGTCATCGTTGATCAGTATAGCAAAGACTACTTTTATTAATTGACTCACTCTAGGCACGTTTCCAGTTCAGACGTTGACCGGCCTTTTAAGCTCCTCAACATTAAATGAATTGATCTATCTTTCAACTTTCTTTATTAAAAGACAGCGCCGGTTGCTTGAAGCGAGGCACGGACCAGCATGATTTTTTTCCTTTGATTTTATAAGGTTATAGTAATGATATGCAGGTTAAACAAAAGATATTGGTTTTGCATGGCAAGAATACGTTTTCATTGCTGCATCAGACGTACGTGCATGCATTTTGCGATACATAGCTTAGGAGGTTTTAGATGATCATCATGATGTGCAGCAACAAGACTAAATTAGATTCCCTCCAACTACAAAAAGATATTAAGGAATTCTTGCATCAAATACACATCCTGAAACTTTGGCATTTATTCCTCCCTAACTCAGTTATTTCCTAAGATAAATAACATAAACCTACCTACTCAACCAATTCCACTCCATTGTAAAAAACTAGCGAATCGAGACTCTTGACAGTAATATTAGTTAAACAGTGGAAGACAATATTTAGAGACATGCATAAACTTTACAGCTATAGAGCAGTCTATTTTTTCTATTCAAATATAACCGCTACCATAATTAATAGACACGGTTGTACTCAAAAGTCTTGTATCTAATATAAAGTTACCATTCTTAAGTTTACTCATTTTTGAAGAAGAAGAAATTTATGTACCAAAGAATCGAACCTTATAAGTTGTGGATAACTTACGTCAATGATTCCTCGTTGTGTTTTTACCTTTTTGAATTAACAGTTTCAGTGTCTCCTCGTGGCCATCACGAGCAGCGTAGTGAAAAGCTGTGAATCCGTCATTGTCTACAACTGAGATGTTGGCTCCATATTCTATCTGCATGCGCATGAAGGAAACAAGTGTGGTTTTACTAATCAACCAACCCATTCTGTAATAGGGTTAGATGATCTTAGATCTTTTTGAGTAAGTAAACGATAAATAAACGGATAACCATTTTACTAAAAAATGGCGACAGTTGCGTGAAAACGAGGCACGGGAGAAAGCGGGAAACTGATTTTTTAATATTGATTTTCTAAGGTAATAGTAGTATTTATGTGCAGGATAAACAAAAGATATTGGATTTGTATGGCAAGAAATTTTTTTTAAGACGACCTTGCTGTATCCGATGTATCTACTGTTTCCGATATCCCGAAGAACTGCCGCCTACCATGTTGTAAGTCACAGGGCTTACGTTAAAAGCAGTGCAAAAATATATTTCTAATTCAGGTACAGTCTTTAAAAGAAAGGAGGAAACGCTCCGGTTTATCTTGTAATAAGTTTCTGCTAACCCAATAATTTAATATTTTTGGTCAATACCGAGTTTTACCGAGATTAGAAGTAAATGAAATCGATACTGATATTAATTATTTTAATATTGGTTCATCCACACCAAACGATAGTTTTACCGAGGTATAGTAAAACACTTTATTTCGGGGAACTAATAGTGTTACGGATAACATAAGTAAACGCCAGTAGTCTGAAATATGAATATTTTGCGAATCTCGTGCGACCTTTCATGTAGTTAAATGATGAAGATTTTTAACTCCCCTGGACAAAGTAATAATCAATCGCATTTTTGCTCCCAGTGGTAACCGGTACATCACTTTAACTACTCAACTCATGGGGGAAAAGACTGACCCATAAAGGAGACAGGGCGGAAGGTAGAGTTCTTATCAAGTGCTTTGACCTGCCAAAATCCCACAATCCATTACGAGTCAAGTGACCCATAGAGCTGGTGATAATCTCCGGTTTCTGTATTGTTAAGCGGATAAGATCGATTGTTTGACTCCCTCTAGATGGAGCACTAGTTAATTGCAGGTTAGATTCCAGCATAAGCTGGTACTCAATTACCTTCTCCGAAAAGATGAAAAACTGAGTTAGATTAGGCGGAAAAGAAAGTCACACAATATTTAAATCTCGGGATCGAACTGGTTCGTATTCTGCCGGGAATCAAACGCTGGAATATAACACGTGATCTGTGGGTGTTCAGTCGGTACAGACGTGTACAAAAGGATAACAATCGCTTTTTAAACTCGATAACCTACGACCTGCGTAAATGTTTTTATAACATACGGTTACCTTTCTATATGTGTTTTGTTTTCTGCAGTATTTTGGTATTTTTGCTACCTTATCAAGATTTGTGAGCAGATACAAATTTTGACCCTGAAATAGGAGATGAAACCTGCCAAGAACATCTGAGACACAAATTTTAACCTTTACTGGAGCTTTCTCATTTTTGACTCGAGAATATTCCGTAGGAACTGGAATTGTTTAATTATTCGTTTAAAAATTTAAAGCCACACTGAGAAAAATAGAGGGAAATCTGTAATAACACTCTTACTTTGGCAGTGACTTCGTGTACCGATCAACGAATTAAACAAGATTTCTGATTGGCTGAAGTAGGGTTGGGGCAAGCTTTAAATTCCTTGTGATTGGTTGAAACGATCTGATACTGACGTCAGTCGGTACACGATGACAGTGCCATTAAAGGCGACAATAACAAGAACAAGAACAACTCTTTATTCTCCCCTTTTATAGTACATGGTTACATTAATAGTAGTTATACAAGTAAGAAAGATGGAGGGGACTGGCTGCCTGAAATAATAAGCGGAACTCCTGCTGTCAATTCAGGTTCAAAGGATAAGAAAAACTAAGTTCTCCAGTTAAATATCTGTTTTTTTTTTCCTTTATAAAAAAGCTGATAAGCGATTTGCTTTAATAACTGAATTATTTCTGGATAGAAGATCGGAAGACCAAACATAGCTGGGCAGTCAATTGACTAGATGTTAAAAATCTTAGAATCTCAGAAAAAAGCAAAAATATTTGATAATAATTTTAGTAGCAATGGTACAGGCGCTTTAAATGCTTGACAAAAGTTTCACAAACCTGTATTTCTTCGGAACCTTTTGTAAACCAATAGGGCTGAAATACATCACAAAGTAAAAATATCTGAACAGAGATAACTAGAATATTGCTAAAAATAAATAGCAAAACAGTTACTGTTAATCAACAATTCTACAACTGGTTCGGGCTCCATTAAATACACGCTTGTTCAGAACAACTTTATGACAATGAGGCTCAGATGGGCCGCAAGCTCAGGCTGAGGCTGAGTGAAAATGTTTCTAGTTGAAACTTTACTGAATCTTGCAATTTACGTTCGCAATGTGCACAGTAAAAACACACAAGCACCCTTTCGCATTTAGTATCTCTACTATTGTCCCAAATGATACACGTATTCATGTAATACTATAACTTCCTCAGACGATCAGCACTGTTTTTCAATGTCCTGTCTTTTTGTTTTGATATTTTCATTATTTTAAACCGCTCACAGAAATAAGAACAAATTAAGAACAAATTGAGGCTGAAACAGCCAAAAGATTAAGAACAATGAGCCTCGACAAAATTTACTGGTTCTTATAAAAAAAAAAGCGTCTAGCGCTTCTAGAATAAAAGTTACGAATCTGAACAGACATAACAAGAATACTGCTAAAAAAAATTAAATAACAAAATAGTTACTGTTCATCAACAGGATACCTAAATTGCGTGCAAATCTACAATTGGTTTCGGCTCCATTAAACTCTGCTTTTTTTTGCGATTGTAAGCTTTCTCAAATTTCCACTATTCGATATCGATTGGAAAGGATGTGTGAATGTTTTATTTCCTAAGCCAACGCTAATGAAGTGCCTCCATTTATCTGTCCGGCGGACACTTTTTCATCCTAAGGACCCGAGCCCGCGAGAGAAAGAAAAGTTTCCATTAGTTGAGGCGCAACTCGCAGTTCATCCATTTCCTTTTCCTTCTTGCCATTAATTAAATTGTGATAGACGGATGGCGGTCGTACAAAACCACACAAAGCAAAGCGGAACACTTCTAAACATTATTCGTGATAATATCTCGCACCACTAGTTTATTAAACTTCTAACATAGATAAAATTAGCTTCGGTTTGGATTGGTACCAACATTAACACCCAAATTTACCACAACTGCATGGGAAGATTGGTTATCACGCGGAACTAAAGCTTTTTCACTTTCAAGTGATTTTGAAACGGAAGGCTAACGAGAGCGAAACAGTAAAAAATGTGCTGAAGCAATGCCGTCCGAGCTTTATTTTAATAGCAACTTAACTTCAGTTTATACCATGAGGGATAAAGCTCGAAACTTTTTATCAGAAGCAATGTCACGACGATTTTGTTATTTTGGGTCCATTTGTCGCAAAAATTGTCACTGTGTATTTGCGTATGCATAAAATGTTCCTGATATACTAAGAGGTGAATATCTATACTAAATTGTTTTAAAAAAGCGCGATCCATAATAGCTTTTTTGGTATTTTTTTTGGTGAGATAGTATCAAAACTTGGCAAGTTTAGCTCAACTTTTTCAAGTTTCACTTCCATTTCCATCCTTGTTATCCGTAGCAGCAAATGACAGAAAACAGAATATATATCAAAATATGGTCTTAAATAACAAACCTGAACCATTATTTTTGAAATTCAATTGAGTTCAAGACATATTTGAGATTTAAAATAATGCTAAAATAGCGAGGCATGGCCCCTTTATATTATTTTCACTGTGAATCAGTGCCTAGATTATGATGTATACAATTTTATCATTTAGGCTTGAAAAAAATGTTGCATCGACCACGTTAAAACGTCACTAAATGTTTACACGTATGTTCATTCTTGAATGTTTGCGAGCGGGGTCCCCACGAGTACGAGTATCCGAATGGTTGTGCGAGAAAATGTTTTTTCATGCAATCATTTCATTCTAATCAAATAAAACCTGCGGAAAAATACCGAGTCAATTGTTAGTCGTTCGTTATTTTAGCCAATCATAATTGTAGTATGAAGCCGAGGGATTCCGGGTTACTCCACGAGAATCCACAAGATATCTTTGCATATTTTTTATCTTTTTTCTAATTTTAGTGAAGATTGCTTTTAAGGGGCGGGGCCGACCATTTGACTTTTGAGGGGGGTTGGAGATGATTTGTTTTAGGCAAGAATTTTTTTAGTCCTTGATCATGCAAAAAAATTTTATCTAAATCACATCCCCCTCAAAAGTCAATTGGCCGGCTCCTAATCTAAAGTATTTTTGTTGTATTTCTAAATTTGTTTTACTATACATTTTTTCTATATCTAATAAAGTTAAAATCAAATCGAGACTGAAGCTTATACAATATCTATAAATATTAATATATCTTTAAATTTTGTCATTTAATTATTGCTTTATTTTTTTTTTCAAAGCCAATATAACAACCATACCTTCAACAGGTTAGCATCGATAGTGTCAAAGCCAATATAGAAACATATAACGAGAATGAATAATGAGATCAATTCATATAACGCAATAAAAAGCAAGTAAGCAAGTACAAACACGACAGTTTAGGAAATATACACAATCGAATGACACTGCAATGCACTCAGAAAATAAATTCTGATCCAACATGCAAATTTATATTTCTACCTCATAATTACCGGGAAGCTTTATCCATCAAAGCTAGCGCTATAGTGCCCAATATAGTGGCTTCAAGGTAGCTACTAGCACGTTTGTGCTATCTATATACTCGGTTTATCTTTATAGCCACATCCCACAAGCATTGGACTTTTACCATTACTTATGTTCGTTTTGGGAACCTAAGCCTGCTTTCTTGCTATGCCATGCTGATAAGGCCGAAAAAGGCCGAAACAGCTGTCCATGGCTGCTAGCAATTAGGGTCATTATTTTTTATGGTAGTTTCAGCTGGGCCCTAATAGTTTTCAGGGGTAAAACCCACTAGCAACGTGGCCATAGTGCCCAATAGCATAGTGGCTTCAAGTTAGCTACTAGCACGTTTGTGCTATCTTTTCTTGAGAACGGTAATTCGATGGGCGACCATTAAGAGAATAACTGATTTTCTTGAGTACAATAAGAATAAAAACTAACCGATGAAATGATAAACTGGTGTTGTTGCCTTGGTTACTACTCTGTTGAGAATTTGTTGAAGGATTTCCACCCTTACCATTTCATGTGCCTGAGGATGAAAAGACTATAACTAAATGATTACACAACTGCAACTGGTAATTAATTAATTAATTATTAACACGTTAGTGCTTGTGTGATGTTGTTTATTCCTTGTTCCTCATTTTCTGAGGCATGAATGCCTTTATAACATCAAAAGGATTATGTTATTCATCCAACTGACCAACTGATATCTAGACCGATCGTTAAACGTTTGTGGCAAGGGTCCTTAGTTTTCATATGCAATTTGCCAACTTAAAATAGACATTTCACCATATTTGTTAACTCTTTAGGTTAAATAAAAGAAGAGCGATACGTATTGCTCTGTCAACGTATCACTCTGTCACACAATTTTAAAAATTTCTGTCGTGAAAAACACTGTCAATATCGAATCTTTAAAATAAACCTTCGGCTGCATTTCAGGGGGCCATGTGTGTACTAAGTAAAATACGCCGGAAGCATTCTTTAAGGGTAGCTTATTTAGCCACTACTTAAATGATGGTGCTCACTGACTGATGATAAACAAATTTCAAGAGTTTTCCAGGAGTTCTCCAGGATTAGAAAAAATGTTTCCAGGACCCAACCCCAGTTTCTCTCTCCGTCTCGGTATGCAAAAATGCAACAACATCAAGTAATTTCTGTCATAGTAACAGCAACTGAAATTGAGTCTAGTACATAAAATACAAAAAATACAATCAGGAGTCAGATGCTTCCGCAGGTTTTGCTTTGTTTTAAAAACTGACGAAAATGTTTCCTTAAAATTCCAGGAGTTTTCCAGGAGTTGAGGCCACATCCTGATGGTGTAGGGGAAAGGGTTACGAAGATAGAAGCAGGTAGCAAGCAGTTAGATAGTCTTCAGAAAAGTGGCCAAAAGGCAGCTGAGGAAAACAATGATAACAACTCTAGTGTTAGAAACGTAGGGTGTGCTCTTGCCTTTATTGCCAGTTTAGTCAGAGAACATTTTAATGACCAAGGCAAGAGAAACAACAATCTCTCTATTAGATTAATAGGAAGACAAGCTATAGCACAAGCCAAATATGGGTATAGGTTAATAGACTGTTTAGAAACTGAGGAAGAGACAGATGCAGAAAAGCTTCATAGAAGTGTTCTAGGAAAAGCAGCACAGTGTCTCAGAGATGCAGAGTGTCTCATGGCCAGGTTCTTTATGAAATTTAAGGTTGTTTATGGTATCTTGTCCCTGCTAGCCAATGAATCCAAACATTCTGGTGTCAAAAAAGATCTTGCACTTACTAACCGTTCTTGCTCAACAGGAGCTTTGGGAAAATGGTTTCAAGTAAAGCGTTCAAACTATGTAAGAGCTTTTTAATTGCCAAAACACCAATCTATGCCATCACTTTATGTGTCACACTACGAGTCTAGGGTACCTACTCAGGTGAATCTCCCCTCCCATTGTGAATGTGGAATAAAGAAAACTGATGAATTAACATGCTTGTTTTGTTCAAGCACTTCCATAACATCATTGAGTGCTCACTAAATCAGGCTCTGACTGAGCAGGTTAGAAATATTTTACAGAGTTTTGTGCAGTTCAAAACATGGTGTCAGAAGTGTTTGAAAGTTTTAAAACAAGCTGGAGTGAGCCAGAAGTTGTTGAAATGGTTGATAATAGTTAAGCGATTGTGGAAAAAAAAAAGCAAAGCAAAAATTTTGAATATTAGCAAGTACGGAAGCGGTTTCTTTCATCAACCACGTGGTAAATATGGCGACCTCTGATGCATCTCCTGTACATCCTAAGATTCACAGTTTTCCGTCGAATTTTCCTGTACCGAGTGCTACGTATGGCTTGTAGAGGAGATCTTTCAAGCAATTGGGAATATTTCAAGCAGCAATGGCAAGATTATGAAGTTGCAACCGGTTGTTTCTTCTTGTTAATTATTGGAAGAAATATCAGATTTTGTTTCTTCTTCTGAAGTCGCTTACAGATCAGATGTCTCGCTCGTTGAAGCTAAAGTAAAAAAGTGGTTTGAATTGGTGCAAGTTGTTTTGGAAAGATTGTCTTTCTCCCTCGCCGTCTGTTTGAAGTGGCATAACGAAAGTTTTTCGCTACTGTTTATTAATCATTGCCACCATGTTTTCTTAAAAACAATCACTTAGCTTTTAAGATTAGCTAATTTGTTAAATTAGCAAAGTTAAAATTACCTGGGTAAGGTTTGATCTGCGAATTTACAAACCCCTCACATTGCATTCATTCTCTTACCATTGGTGAAAGGAAGAAGCTTAGATTAGTCCTAGATCTTCGGAAAGTTAACAAGTACTTGGCTAAATGTAGTTTTTGTTATGAAGACCTCCGTTTGTTATCCGAAGTAAGATTTTTGGTTATTTACATAGTACCTTAGATCCAGCTATCATCATCAATATTTTTCCACCCCATCAGCATTATTTAGGCTTCTAGTGATTAATTGCCCGGCAATCTTGATATTTTTGTTTCTCTGTTCATATTTTTGGACTGACCTCAGCATGCTACTGTTTCACTAAGCTTTTATGGCTGCTTGTCAAAAGATGGCGGGCACTGGCTCATAATTAACTGTTTTGTGTACGATAGCTGACATTTCGACATTCACAGCTAGTGTGATTGAATGTAAAGACTAAGAAGCTGCTGGTTTTGTTATAATGAAGAAAAATCAAAGTGGCAGCACATTCAAATCAAAACTTGCTAGCGATTCTTATAACCAAAGTTAGGCTAACCCGACAAGAAAGCTAAAAAAACTAAGGAATAGTTTCTGGGAATTATTTTCTGACAGTTATTCGAGTTATAATGATTTGGCTCGTTTAGCTGGTTTTATTATCTACTGTCACTAGCTGTTGGTGCTATAGCTCTTTTCTTTACAAGGCAGATGCGTTATGCAATTCAATCAAGTTCTTCCTGGGAGTTTCCATACAATCTTAATGGTTGCCTTGTGAAGAGAATTTTCGCACGAATCTTCGTAGTAGGTTTATTGACAAAGATGACTGGAGCCTGAATAAGTCTATTTTTAACCTGTCGAATTATAAATAAAGTCCCCATTTCATCAATCATCTTTCTTCGCATAATAACACTCAAGTTCTGAGGTTTAATCTAGGTTTCACATGCCCAGTTGTGCTGGTGTCGATGAACTCAAAACTGGAATTCATAGAACTGGTTATGTGCGCCAGTATATGTACGCTAATAGTCTCGGAATGGCCATCAGCTTTATTTTGGCCTATTATATAAGGCTCTCCAGTTCGTTTGCCTTTTTTAAACAAGAAGTTGTCCTCTTCCAAAAACTCCAGATCATCTAATCGAGGGTATAGGACAAAAGGCATACTATTTTAGCTTTCTAAGCCCTCAGTTTTCAAAGGTTGTCCATCCCTCAATATGCTTGCATTACGATTGGACTTCAGGTAGGTGCTAATGGTTAAGTGATTTTTGTATTATATATCTCATCTCATTTCTTTAATTGCATTTTCAGTCATTTTGGCTCGAGTGACTTTCCAGAAGTGAAAATACAATCTGTAATTGACGCTCGCTTTTTGGCAAGTTTAGTCCGAGTTTTAAAATGTTTACTGTTTTATTTAGCCTTGTGCGCCAATGATGTCAAATAAGTGATATGCTTCCTATTTGCTTCAATTGGTTGAACGTAAGGCGCAATTTTGACTTGTCTGTCTTTTGACAGCGAGAGAATTTTGTGCCCCCTATTTGATTGAGCGTGAGCTGCCTTTTTGGTCTGTCTGCCTTTTGGCAGAGTATGAAATTTGTTATGTGCCCCTATTTGGTTGAGCATGAGTCACCCCTTTTGGCCTGTCAGCCTTTTGGCAGAGTGTGAAATTTGTTATGTGCACCTATTTGGTTGAGCTTAGGGCGCCATTTTTTGGCTGTCTGTCTTTTGGCCAAGTGTAAATTCCTGTTTTATGCTCCCTCTTTGGTTGAGCATGAGGCACCTATTTTGCCTGACTGTTTTTTCGCAAGATGTTTTACTTTACTCATTTAATTACTTAGTCTTGTAGGAGGGTATCTGAGGCTTTTTAACAGTATTTTCGTAAACTGTTTACGGTCTTTGGTCTCAATTTTTTACTTGTCAGATCTTACTTCAGTTGGAGTGTGGAGTGAAGCGTTAGATCTGGAGAATGCTGGTCTTTACAATGAAGTACTGCAGTTGCTAGAGTTGTCCTCTGCGCAAATGAACCAAATGCCATCTCGAAATACAGCAGTTAATGGAGTTGTTGGCATACCTGGGCCATGTCTTAAGTTGGTCATCCCCGTTTACCAGCTAAGCCTGCTCTTTATATCCTCAAACTTACCAACACCACCCTTGCGAATGTAAACAACAGTTCTGCAATTGACAGAGCTATTTACAGCATAGGATGGGGGCACAAGATCCCTGGATACCATCACCTGTTGACCACCCAATGGTCACTGCAGCAGCAAAAGGGGCACAAAGAAAATTAGCAAAGCCAAATCAGCCTAAGGAGCCGATTCATGAGCACAACAACGCTTCAAAATAAAGCAAACATATTTGCATGTTGATCTTAAGCACAAAATTAGAATCATACACTTCACAAATAGAATATTTAACTTCATTTTAAATATTTATATTTTATTAGTTATTAAGGAAACATGAAAATAATATTTACAATTTCAGTAGTCTAGCGGGAAAACAACCGAAAGCTTTACATATGCTAGTAAGGTAATACACTTTTTTCTATAAGAATCCAGTTTATAAGTATCACAAGGCTCAGATTTCGGAATTTTTACGAATTTTTCAAAAATCATACATTACCGAGGCTCATCAATGTAGGACCATGTTTCATTAGGAATTACATAGAATTCAAAATGTCAACATTTTATAAATCTCGAAACTCAGGAAAAAAAAGTAAGATTCTTATAAAAACAAATGTGCCATTACTATAAATTCAATACTCGATACAAAAAACATATCATATTGTCTTCAGAAAATATTACAAAAATTAAACTAATCTTTGAAAGCTGAAATTTTGTTGCCTTGTCTTTGCTCATCAATTTTGGTACCCGTTTTCCAATACTTGTTTTGCATTCCTTCTAGACTCTTTGTTGTTCTCTCAAATCAGAATGACAGTGAAGATACACCCGCTAAACCTCTGCTGTAAACATAATAACTTTCATAAAGAACGAAGTTTTAAGAATACGCACTGAGATTCATCTTTACCCACAAATTAACAACTTGAAAACAATGTCAAAACTAATGATCTGAATTAAATTTCAACCACTGACATATCTGGTCTTAAAACTTTTTCACAACTTTTAGCCATTTATTGTTTATCCTACGTACAGTAAGTGTATAATCTAAAACTGTATAATTACCATCGATTA
>JAPEIX020048632.1:0-11527 GCA_026122405.2 Zoanthus sansibaricus
TGGAAGGACTGCTAGCTAGTTGTGATCATAGAATGTTGAGATACATGTCAAGAGTAAGATGGCAGGACAGGATTACTGATGGAAAGACTGGAGGGACTGCTAGCTAGTTGTGATCATAGAATGTTGGGATACATGTCAAGAGTAAGATGGCAGGACAGGATTACTAATGATGAGGCCAGAAGAAGATGCAGGGTGCAGAACCTTGATCATAGTTTAAGAAAACAAGGTTGAGATGGTATACCTGCCAACTTTTTCTGAGTTAAAGGCGTGAGATTTTTATCCTGGGACTACTAGGATTTTTTGAAGACAACACGAACATTTCCGAAGATTACCGAAGATGTCCGATGCAAAGACTTCCGAACGAAGCGAATGAAGTCACATGTACAAAAATCAAAGGCTAATTAAGATGGTATCGACTGTTTACAGAGCGATTAAGATCAACAGTGCTTCAAAGTGCATAAAAGAATTAATCACCTCCTGGAACACTTAGCTATAATCTTAGCGGCAATAACATTCTCTCTTTGCCTCAACCCAGAACAACAACAATCTCCACCTTTAAGGCGTTCAAAAAGCACAATAATGAGACTGCCCTCGTACAATTTGTATAAATAATTCTTATTACTATTTTTGTAATTAAATCATCTAATAGATTCTTAAAGTGCATTTTAATCATTTTAGATTTTTTTGTAGTTTATATCTTGTAATTAGTATTCTATCATTATTGTTATTTAGATTTGTGTGGTATACCTGTAAATTACCTGCATGTCACCACAGACTCCTGTTGGCTACGTCTGTGATGACATGTCTATTTCATAGCTAAGTGTATTATCACAAAAAAAACAATTATCTATCTATTTAATTATCTATTTTACTTTGCGAAAAACATCTGCAGACCAAATGGCTCTTTTCAGAACAACCAAATAAATAAAAGAAAAATTAATGTGCTTCAAATATGTTTTTGAACAAAAAGTTGAAACATCTTGGCTAAATGCAGATCCCCCAGGCTTGTGAAAAATGTACCAAAAGTTTATTGGGCTGAGGAAAAAATTCTTACAAGTCTTATAGGTGAATAACTATCATCATGGTATTTCTTTTTCAAAATATGATTTGGTACACCAACCTTTTCATTATGTTTACTTAATAATCTGTTTCTTCATTCATTTAATCTAAAGTACAAAGCCCCTGACAACACCAACCTGATATTGTGTCATTTGGAGCCCCTTTACCCTTCCTTCATCTACAATACCAAGGTATATGGTGCCACCTTTGCCAGTGTTCAGAAAGGCATTGATATTTCTTAAAGAAAATTTATACAAGGTTCACCATAAAATGCAGTTGGAATTAGACAATAATATGACATGTTCTACCTGTTTAATATATAACAGTACAGACATTGAAACTACGAAAGAAAATAAGTTATGAGGCTGAAATTAAGATGATACTGTACAAAGTCATATAAAAGAGAAAGCAAAACAAAAATAACTAACTTCGACATGAAAGTTTCCCAATGCTTTGGAATCTTGCTTTGGAAGTTAAACAGAAAAAAATATGGCACTGGTTTTAAACTCCACTGAAAACTCTAAATATTAGTTTTTTCAACAGTATTCAAACATAGAAAATATTGTGTGACGATAACAAAAAAATTATGTCCTGACACACCAAGGATGAGAGTTCAAATTAACTTTGTAACACTATAGTAAATGAATAATAATAATAATAATAATAATAATAATAATAATAATAATAATAATAATCTTTATTTGCTCTGATACATTTTTATCTCACCCATGCACAAAATACAGGATGAGATATTGTGAGGGGACTAGAGGGGGCTAAACTATCACTTTCTGTCTGGCTATTAGCACGGCTTTTAGGTGGGGCGAGCACTTTAAAAAGTATGCAGCAAACAAATATGGCCAATTTCTCCCAGGGTTTGCAATGCACTTTCTGTGAGTGAATTATACTCTACAGTTATTGAGTTAAGTGTTTCCACCTAAAACTTCTTCATTAAATTTCATTAAGTCCTGTTTAATGACTAAATCCTGTTCAGCTATCAGCATGTTTGTACCATCTATTCTTGATGTTTATTTTAATAGCTACATCCCACAAGCATTCCACCATATTTTATGTTCTTTTTGGGAACCTGAGCTTGATTGCTATTGTAGCTAGCACGCTATTGCATACCAACAAGAGCCTGAAATGGCCAGAACAACTGTCCATGGCTGCTACCATTCAAACTCACTGCTATTTTGTGACCATAATGCCCATTTTAGTGGGTTGCTAAAAGCAGGCCTGTAACCCAGTGGCCTGCGATAGCCCGGCAACCTGCTATGGCCCATGGCCCAGTCCTGATTTTCTACAATCGACCATTGCCCATGAAGCTGGCGCTCATCTCCAGTTTCTGTAGTGTTAAGTGGATGAGAGTCTTTGTTTCCCCCTGCTGGACGGGACACTAACCCATTGCAGGTTAGCTCCCAGCAAACGCTGGTACTCATTTACCTACTCCAGAAAGATGGAAAGCTGAGTTGGCTTAGCCAGAAAAGAAGGTCACATTCGAATCTCGGCAAACTGCCGGGATTGAACCGGTGACCTTGTGGTTGGAAAGGAGAGATCTTACCAACTGCGCCAACCACGTCCGCCCAATTATATAATAATATATAATAATAAAAAAGCATCATTGATATTAAATAAAAACAATTACTGTGTAAAAAGAGAAATATATCTAGTATTAATTCATCAAAGGGAGAAAAAGAAAAAGCAAACTAAAGGTAACTGGAAAATGTGATTGCAAATTAAACACTGTTGGTTTTATCTTACCTGGACACGGCTTTACGTGACCGCCTTTCCGTTCCTGGAATGTAACACCAGCGAGGTACATCTTCGATCGATAAATTTCGATGACCTTTAAATTCATGCGTATCGTCCTCCTCAAAATCAACAATGCTGTCTTTGACGTAAAAGCGAGCACGTCGACATGGCTTTGGGTAAGCTTTGCTCATAAATATTGAGATTACTTTATGTTACAAATGATCTGCGATTACATGAACTTCGCCATATTCTCTTGCTCAATTCGTGGCCAGTGCTCTCGCTTCCAGCCTCACTTTGATGTTGCCCAACTCAAAGGATTTGTAGACGCCATCTTTTCTCTTGAAAGATTGTGTGGAAGTTTGCAGCTGTTTACCAGGGTATCTGACTTTTTTTCCCATTTTAAAAGTTATTGTTTCGAATAACAGTTTTCTCCAACTTTTCTGTGAGGTGTTAAAAAACTTTTTTGTACCGATAAAAGCATGCAAAGTCCATGTTTATGTAATGAAAATTTTCACTTGGATAGGGTATCGGAAACAAATACTCAAAACTAATTTTTTCTGTAAATTCTTAATTAACCGATTTCTCCTTCCCGAATGAAAGAAGTTGAAAAATATATAATTAAATTTTTAAAAAAATTTGCATATTATTTTATTTGAAGGCGTCCTCAGAGGACTTATATTGACAGGAAGAACTCGAGTCTTGCCCAAACCAAATTCGTGGCACCATTGTACAGTTCATACAATGTCCGTTAATACGAGTCGTGCTCGAGTTTATTCTGATGTCAATGTTCATCGACCTCGAGATTATTGGGACTACGAATCTCATGTCATCGAGTGGGGGTAAGTACAGATACTGAGATTTTGGTTATTGGTATAAAAGATTAAACTGCACAGAAAGACAGTTTGCTCCTAGAAAAACCGCGTTTTGTGAATGGGTAGTTTTGGAAACGAGCGTATCGTCCCAGAAAGATAGCCCAATTTACCAAGAAACTAGTGTTGAAATTAATGACACTTTGGGGCTTTATTTCGATAGTGTTATGTTTTTGTTGACGTGGGAAATCTAAAGCTACGCAAGAAAACAACCTCGAACAAGCCGTACATATGTTGAGGTGGAGAAAGCCATGTGGCATCTTAGGAATTGGTTTATAAGTTGTGAATTAAGTTTTAACTTTGGACTGTCTTTAAATTAAGGTTGTGTCATTGTTTGAGAAAATTTCAATGATTATCTATCTTGTCTGTCAACAGTTGTGACTGTTGCTAGCTCATTAATTTGTTGCGAAGATGTACTTGTTGCTACATTCAAAGTAACTTCCTGAAATGCAAATTCCAGCATTGTGTGGAATTTAATTTTATCATTGATATGACTGTAAATATTTTAAATAACTTGAGTTCTCGTGTTTCAGTATAACTAGAATTTGTTGTAGAGAATGTCACAACTATCAATTTGAGGGATTTAAATAATTTTTTTGATGGTTTATCTATTAATTAATTTCTGTTTATAGTTTTCAGGAAAATTAATTAAACAAAAAATTTTAAAAAAGGAATGGAGTTCTGTTTAAAAATAATTTTATGTGTTTGGGTTAAAGAGATTTATAAAGTTAAAGTTTAACAGTTTAATATGTTTCCAAAAAATTCTTATCTTGAAATAACAAATAATTCTTAATAAAGTAAAGATATATCTGTTCCTTTTGGCAGATCAACATATAAATTCTTTGATTCTCTGGTGCAGGTATTGCTAGCTGCCTTGAGTCTGTTTTGGATTCATTAAAAATTAACACCCACTTGTAAACAAACTGAGCTTAACCTTGTGAAGACAGTTCTAGGTTAACATCTCATAATGTTTAACTCTCTCTTATGTAAAAGGTGGAAAATCATGACTTTAAGAGTTATATTTTAAAAGTTACAATGTTTTGAAATCACACTTTGTTTGTCTATGTTTCAAATTTTCAATAATTTTTCAAAACTCAAATTATCCTCATTAAATAATTATAGCTGTATTTTTAAATTGACTGCTTATGTTAAACTTTATATAATTCTGTGGAGATAAATTTATTAGAATTTGTTTTTCAAAATACACTTTGATACATATAGTTACCGACCCAAGTAACATGTACAGCACCACCTTGAGACTTGTATATCAAACTAGCTTTTTTTATAATGTTAATTTTCAAAATGTTGTTAATGATAAATAATCAGAAAAAGCTTCCTTTAAAGTGCAGGGTATCTTATGCCTTTTTATTTGCACAATAATTTTATGATTATTAAAGCAAATTTTATCTCCCAAAAATGAGTTGATACTCGAATTTTGTATTTTGCAATATCTGCATCAGGATTTTGCCCTCTTCTTAGAAGTCATAACCTCTGTTAATATGAATCAGTGTAAAATATTTTGGATGTATTTACAAACTATTTAGAACATGTGTTAATTACAGCAAATAAGTGATAATTGACATCAAAGCATTGAATGCTAAACAGTCAAAATTAAAATACTCCAGAAAATATTTAGAATTACACTTAAACATATTCTAATAAAATTATACTAAATTTTTGTTATCAGTTATAGGTTTATGTTTGAGTGTTTTTATGCTCTCCAAAAATATTTTTTTTATAAGTTTCACACTTTCTCTGCAGAATATCAATTTCTTTTCTAAAGAATGGAGATTAAGTGTTTTTTATGTTGGTTTTTTAATTAGTAAAATACATAAAACTTTGGTCAATTTTTTGGAGATATCCATTTGGAGAATAATACCCAGAATTTAGATTGTAGAAAAAAATGTTCCCAATAGTAAATTCTCTAGTATTACATTAATATTGGTTTTAGAGTTGCCCATTTGTTAAGAAAAGATGTGAATTACTTGCTATGACTGGTCCAAAATGTGTTTAAAAAATATTTTCATGCAATTTTATATGTTTTTAAACATTTTTGTTGCAGGCAACAGGATAATTATGAACTTGTAAGAAAATTAGGAAGGGGAAAATATAGTGAAGTCTTTGAAGCCATCAACATTACAAATGATGAAAAAGTTGTTGTTAAGATACTCAAAGTAAGTAAGTGTAGTTTTAGAGCTAAGGCAGTTATTTTGATTAATCTTTCTATCTTGTGTGAAAGTTTTTCACTCTCTTCTTGAAAACATCATTGATAAACTTTATGTAAACAGGATAGTTGCTAAAGCTACGTTGTACCTTGTGGGGTCATGCCTTGTGTTCTTTCTATATCAAGAGATCAAATGTTGTAAAGATGACAACAAAATGATGGTTGATAATGATTCCATTTTTGTGGTAAGCCAAAGACCAATCAGGTGACATAAGTTGAAAAAGTGTACTTCTTTCAGCAGGCATGATGCCTGATGCAATGCATTTTGTATTTGGATGTGCAATATATGGATCAAAGTAGTTACTTTGTATCCGTTTTTAACAAAAGTTTGGATAGGTGTAAACTTTTTGTTGTTTAAAAGAAATATGTTTTATAATTATCTCACTTCTTGGGATGTTTTTGTATTTTATACGATTATCGAAACCGTAGCATTGTCTGACATATATAATCAAGTCACAGTCTTTTCGAACAAACAAGGTTTACCACATGTACACATTGTGCACATATTTTTAACATATGACAGCATAGTATGGCTTTTGCCTCTGGAGTGCAGCCACACACACAAAAAAAAGGGCTTTTCCTGTCGCAAATTATTGTTTTTTTCTCTTCTGGTTCTGTCAGATGTTGGTCAAGATTGTTGCTACAGTTTTATGAATTTTGGAGACATGTCGCTAGGAGCTAAAACCCCTTGGAATGCCTCATAAAGTTCTTCATGCATCAAATGCATTGTTTAACTGTTTTTTTGTCTGGTGTAAATCCTGTGAATGGAGGTGGCGGGGTTCACGTCCTAGCCATTACCTTCATACCATATCACCAACATGATCATTCATAACCATCTTACTTCTTCTACTTGCTTTCAGTGTGTTCTCTTTGCTTGTCCTCTCTTTTGGCGACCAGCCACTATAAATACATTAATATTTAAATATTGTAGTGCCTCTCTTACAACATCTTTTCTTCTGAACACATGTCTATACCACCATTTATTTGGAATAAAAAGTATTTGAAAACATATAATACAGTAATTATTAAAAAGATATTAAGGGAAAAATATAACTTAAAATACTTGGTAAGTATTTTCAGGAATATTACTTTTTTTCTTCGGTCAGTTATCAAAATTCTGTATTAGGTGAATAATATATAATAGGTATTTACTTCATCTTTATGATGGTTGGTTTTAAATTAACTGAGATGAATCTGTTCTGTTTCCTGATCCAATTAGAGTTTTTGCATATTCAATGGTTTATTTTTAGAAAATGGTAGAACTTGTTTACATTTTCCCTTTGATTGTTTAAAGAAATATAATTACTATTTAATTAATGATTTTAAATTCAAGAATGACATGTGGAATAAATACAGTTGTATTTTGATAATATAATTCCATATTGTAATATATTAAGTGTAAAATTCATGTTTCAACCCATTTATATTTTATAGCCTGTAAAAAAGAAGAAGATAAAGAGAGAAATAAAAATATTAGAAAATTTACGAGGCGGCCCAAATATTATATCTTTATTGGATGTGGTGAAAGATCCTGTTGTAAGTGTCTATAATTTCTTTATTTAATAATCAGCATTTAGATATATAATAAGTTTTAACAGAAGTGTAAAGGAAAAAGGGAACTTATGTTGAATTATTATTATTAAATTCAATATGATCAAGATAGTGATGATTATTGCCTTGAGGTTTTTTAAGTGATTAACTACTGACACTAAATCTTTCCATTTTTATTATTTTTAAAGGGTTCTTCAATTGTAATTAAAATTGTCAACCTTACATTAGCAGTATTGTATTTAAGGGTCCTAACCCCATAAAATGTTTGCTCATGTTTTGCTATTGTAAATAAATTAATTAAGTAGTGTTTGTAAAAGTCTCTCCTTCATCAACTGCTTTGCTATTCAAAATGAAAATTCAGTTTTAACATTTTAGCTGATGAAGGATCAAATTATCTACGAAATGTTACTTACCTCTTGGGTAGTGAAAATAAAGATGGTGAATATTGAGCTTGGTAATAAATGTGAAAGGTCAAGTTATTCATCATGACACAAGAATTTTTTCTTTGTCCCATGCTCGAATAATGGTGAATAATTCACTTTTTACATTTATTATTATCTATTAAATTTATATTACAATTAATTAGATACTATATTTTATATTATAGATAGTAATATCAAAACATTTTCTATAATTGCTTCTAATTATTGAAACACAAACACAACTTTTTGGTGTTATTATCTAGATGGTTAATGTGTTTAGCAGCTTGCATCATTTTGATGGGTGATATTTTGCTCCTGTTTTCTTTCAGTCTCGGACACCAGCTTTAATATTTGAGTTTGTCAATAACACAGATTTCAAGGTTTGTTGCAGTATTATTGTAATTAATTAGTTGCTTCTTCTGTACATTTAATCATTTTGTAGGTATTTAAAGTTGCAATTATCAACTATTGATTTAAAAATTTTGTTTGATGTGCATTTATTTAGCTTTGCGTTTGATTTATAATAATTGTTGTTTAATTTAAACCATTATATAAATATTCATTTTAAACTCTGCTTCTTCCATCAGCAACTATATCAGACATTTACAGATTTCGACATTAGGTTTTACCTCTATGAACTCCTCAAGGTGAGCTGTGATTTTCTTGAATTTATTTTCCTTCAATCTGGACCCAGTTCTGCCTTTAATTAGCCTAGCTGGTAAAAATCCAGTCTATCATACAAGAAGCCCAGGTTTGATTCCCTGCCCGAACAACACTCAAGATCTTAAAATAATAGTTGAGAGAAGGTATTTCCATTGCTCTAATATCTGCCAGCTTGTGTCCAAACTTCAATAATGCACAAAATTTAAATTAAAAAATTTTGTATTTTCAAAACATATTTATTCTAATTTGATGTGTAAAAATATGAAACATGAAGAGAGTTACTGTAGCTCTATCAGCTTTTGATCTCATCAGCTGTTGACTGGTTTAGTACTGTAGGTGAATGAGCATTTGATCTTGTTTGCTGTTGACCGGTTTAGTACTGTAGCTCAATTAGCATTTGACCTCATTAGCTGTTGACTGGTTTAGTATTGTAGCTTAATTAGCATTTGACCTCATTAGCTGTTGACTGGTTTAGTTCTGTAGCTCAATTAGCATTTGACCTCATTAGCTGTTGACTGGTGAGTACAGTAGCTCAATTAGCATTTGACCTCATTAGCTGTTGACTGGTTTAGTACTGTAGCTTAATTAGCATTTGACCTCATTAGCTGTTGTCTGTTGACTAGTAAATTTAAGCAAAACGTTCAAGTGATGCTATTTCTGTGATGTAGGCTCTCGATTATTGTCACAGTATGGGAATTATGCATAGAGATGTCAAACCTCACAATGTGATGATTGATCATGACACCAGAAAGGTAAGGTGACTGGAGTAAATTTTAATATGTACATTACTGTTTGGTGGGGCTGTTCATGACCCACTCAACAGGAGACATTATATTATAACCAACTTAACATAGGTTATTTACATACAATAGCACAATAGTGTTATTGTATGTGTAATAAATGTCAGTTCGATGTGACAAGTGGTATCATGCTGTCAGCATTGTATGTGATAGTGAGTAGATAAGATAATAAGTATACAAAAGGCACTGCACCTTTTATGAAAATGCTCTTTTTTCTTAAATGCTTTCAAATTTCATTAAGAAATACTGGTAACAATTGTATTCGTCTTCAGCTTCGTTTAATAGATTGGGGTTTAGCAGAGTTTTACCATCCTGGACAAGAGTACAACGTACGAGTAGCATCCAGGTATTTCAAGGGACCAGAGTTATTGGTTGATCACCAGGTATTTTGTTCTTTCAAAAAACTTTTCTTACTGTTGTCTGTCTGTGCTTGAACACTGGTTAGTAAACGTAAATGTATTATGCTGTACAATAGAAAGAATATCAAACTTTAGGATGTAAAAGTACTGATCTGCTCGGTAATGTTTTGTTTTGAAAAGTAATTCCTTGTTTGTTTTACTTTCCACAGGAGTATGACTATTCTCTCGACATGTGGAGTTTTGGTTGCATGCTAGCTAGCATGGTTAGTGCAAAATATAATCATTCTTATCAACGTTGATTTTTCAGTTTTTTTCTGTTGAAAATATTGTCAGTGATCCTAGCTTACAATGTACTACCTGCAGTGATTGACTCTTTAATCAGTTTATTATATACTACTTGAGCTAGGTAGAGCATAAAAAATATCTGAAGTATCCTGGAGCTCTTTTAAAAAATTATCTTATAGTGATTGTAATCTCTTGTCATAAGTGTTAGGTCATGAATTGTGATGCTATTCTATAGCATGCTGTATCATTTTAATTAATTTTGTCATCTGCTCTTCTCAGATTTTTAGGAAAGAACCCTTTTTTCATGGTCATGATAATTATGATCAGGTAGGTGTAATGTTGCTCTGACAGTATCTGTTACAAGTAGTCTTGGTGAAGTAGATAACTTCAGGTTTTGTACTGTATTAGATATTTATTCCTCATACATTAGATTACTTTTTTGACTTTTTTTTTGTATTTTGCCATTATTCATTAGCTGGTGAGGATAGCCAAGGTTCTTGGAACAGATGAGTTATATGATTATATTGAGAAGTACCACATTGAGCTGGACCCAAGATTTAACGATATTCTTGGAAGGTTAGTGCAAGAATTGTTTAGATGAAGAATCAAAAGTCTCAATGAGACGACTCAAGGATACTGCACATAAGTAGAATTACACTGCAGAGCAAAACTAAAATTCTCCACACACAAGTCGTTTAAGATTCCTGTGAAAAAGTGAGAGTGCAATTGTCTCAGTGCGGTTTAAAATTTTCAAAGAAATATGAATTAATAATAGCAGACAATTAAACCAATTCCCTAAATGAATCAAAGAATTGAACTCAAGATTGCTTAAACAGTAAAACTTAGGAGAAGCAGTTTCTTAATTTCAGGTAAATATTCCGGATCGAGACACTTTATATACAAACCAACCACGCGAAGCAGGCTGGAGGATTACAAAGAATAACCACTGTTGCACAAAATTTTATGCAAATGAGAAAGTCCCAGCTCTACAGTAACTCACTGCTTCTCCTCGGAGTATATGTGAATCAGAAATGTTCAAACACAGGAACAATTTTTTCATTGTATGGAAGTACGGAAATCCTTGGAATAGATCCGAAATCTTCATCTTGGCATTAACGATTCTTAAGGCAGAGGATGAAGTGAAATCTTTCAAGTTTCAAGCTATTTAATTTTAACCATTAACCTGGTCTGGGATTTTACAGTATGAAAATTGTTCGATAATTTTCTTACACTTACGTTATTGAGAAGGTCCTGGGAAATTTGATACTGTGTCAACTTCTTGTATTGTGTAACATAAAATATCTATATAATTTGTAAAATCCAAATAGAATTTAGTTTTATACTGAAACTATACAGATGTTCTTCTTTTGTAAGAAAAACATAAAAATTTGCATCAAAGAAAAGAAAAAACAGTTAAGCCTTCAACTTTATGTATGTCTTACAATATGATTTAATTGCTGTCGAGCGGCAGCGAGACAGCATTCTATTCCCGTACTTTATGTATGTCTTCACCAATCGTCTCTATAAAGGGCAGCTATATCGAGAT
>JAPEIX020048687.1:0-11526 GCA_026122405.2 Zoanthus sansibaricus
CCTTACTTAGTGGGAAACTGCTATTTTTTAAGACACATTAATAAAGTTATTATTATTATTATTATTATTATTATTATCATTATTATTATTATTATTATTATTATAGTGACATTTTTATAAGCCAGAGTGCAAATTTAAAAGTCAAAGAAAGACGAGAAAAAAATTTAAAGAATAGTTTTGCACGACGTCGTCCAAGGGCTTCTTGCTTGGCTTCTCTGGGAAAGAAATTGTCTAGAGTGATAATAATCAAGTACAGATTATTAAATAGCACAGGCGCGTGGGTAATAGCTAATTTGAATCCACTAATTAATATGGGAACTAAGAACAAGTTCAGGCCGCTCAGGTGATTTAGTTTGGTTTATCATTATTAGTACTAGTAGTATAATTAATAATAATATTAATATTATTATTATTAAATATTTATCATTTTTTTATTTTTATTAACGATAATAATGAAAAGAAAAGCATCACTGTTATAATTGTTATCTTAACTTTCTATCTACGTACTCACTTTGCATACTCTACGCTGTAACCCATGTCCAGAAGCAGTTTTCCTGTCGTTTGATCAGGGAACTTTCCAACTGACTGCTCCGTAAAATATTCAATTTGTTCACAGGGTGTTGAGCAGTAACACTCTTTGTGGTGTTGTAGTATGGCCTCTTGTTTAAAAAGAAAGAAGTTAATTTTGTACATTTAAGGTGAATGACTTAAAGCTACAATGAGGGTCCTGAAGGGGTAAAACGGGAATTGGAATTGGCCAATTTTTGCTCGGATAAATGGAGATCTAGTCACTGGGACTCGGAATTGGTCACTGGGTATATAAAAAATGAAAAAAATAAAAAATGGGAATCGCATAGGATTTGAGCACTGCTAGGGCTGTAAAATGGCATGGCATGGTATCATCCCTTCAGGACTCTCTGAGTGGACTCTCTACAATGGTTCCTTTGTCTTTCTTTACCTGAGGCATTGTTTGTACATGATAAATCATCCGAGTAGCAGACACGATCAACTTTGTTTGCTGTTAAAAAAGAAAAAAAAAATTTCACTTCCTTTTTCCACCGTTAATAAAATCACATAAATAAAAAAATAACTTTCGTTGGAAAACATATAAACTTATTCATCGAAGTATTTGCTTCTTCAATTGTGAAATGTTATTTTAGTAAATGAAAAAAAAACATTAATCGGTAATTGCTGCGACATGCTTGTTTTTTTTTTTACTGAGTTAATACCTGTTTCAAATAAAACGCTATTAATCTGGTCAAAATGACTGTTCCCTATTGTATTGTAGTTTACCAATTTAGTATTGTACTTAATTTCCAACGGAAGAATCGGTAGGGGGAGGCATTACCATAACACCTCCATCCTCCTCTTAAAAAAATTGTTATTTTCCAACTTTTGTTGTTTTTGTTGTTTGGTTTTTTGCACGAATTAATACTGATAGTCCTGAGTCTTGTCTGTTCACAGTCTTAATATTATGATTATGGTCAATTCCTTGAGCTGAGGTAACAGCATACACGACGTGACGTCTGTTTTGTTTCCCCGAGAATCTTGTCGTGCGTTGCGCGGACTTTCATAAAATGACGCGAGATGAAATGGCGGAAAATGTAACGCAAAGTCCTTTTATAAGTTTTGTCAGCGAACTCGACTATTCCTCCACGTCTATTCCACGAAAACATCCACGCAACAAACGAGAAACATCCACGGAAAAGCTGGTTTCCATGTCTGAAAATAACTTAATAGGTATATTACTCTAGGAATAAGACTTGTATATGGGGGATCCAGCCTCTCACTTCTTCTCTTTTCGGCCAGAATGATAGGCTTTCTAAACATTAAGGGTGTATGTGTATGTATTTATTACATTAATGGAAATAAATTAAAGAAAATGAAAATGTGGCCATTCGAACCTGAGCCGGAACCCGTCATACGACAGCCGCATGAATCCTGATAAGCCAACGCAAAACATTCTTGCATACAGCCCTCCTCGGTATAAACTGGATAAAACTCCAAATCCTGGCTTTCACATTTGGTCTCATAAGGATGTGGTAGATTGATGAGCTAGTGAAAAGAATAGCATTACAGGAACATTTAGATAAACACGGACTATAATTAGAATGAATTTATTGCTCTTAGACTTAGAAAAGAAAACTCGACCTAGATTAAAACCATGAATATGAGTTAGCGGTTGATTTCTCTAGAAATGGAGGACAAATTAGAAAAAAGGATGGAGACGGATTGGAATGCATATGTTTCCAAGCATTTCTTAAAACATTGCCTCTTAAAACGCAATTCGGTATGGTCATAAACTCTTGTTTTTATATTATGCATTCTAGAATTTCTTAAGATACAACGTTCAAAATATTTTTGGAAACCAGAATTCGTTAAAGTAGATTAATTGCGGTTTAAATTGTGTTTTAATTAGTTCGTGTAATAATCGTACGATTCCGACAGTAAATTACACAAAAGCGGCGCATGCGTCCAAAATAATTTACGTTTTAATTTTGGTGTTTATATTTTAAGCGAACGCAGCTTTTGTGAAATTAACGCTTGAAAATGACGTAAAAAACAATCAAAATATTCCTTAAGAACGGCTTAAAGATTTCATTTCTTGGAATCATATATTTATTTTTGAAATATTTATCTTCGGTCTGGGATTCTTATCATACTTTTTGTCAGGAACTAGACGCTTTTTTATAAGAACCAGTAAATATTTCCGAGGCTAATTGTTTGTAATTTTTTGGCTCTTAGCCACATTTTGTTCTTTTAAAATTTTGTTCTTATTTCTGTGAGCGGTTTAAAATGAGAAATCAAAACAAAATGACAAGGCATTGAAAAACAATGCGGATCGTCTGTTTTGAGGAGATCCCTGCACATTTATCCAAGATTAATGACCACTGAGCATGTCACTCTCGTTTCCAGAGCCCACGTTCCTTCTGGCTAGCGACAAGAGAAAAGATGGCCAGAAGAAATGCGCGCTCTAGGGACGGGATTGGTCCTCTGTCGCCGTCCTCGCCCACGGGCTACAAAGGTCAATTTGTTTTTTCCCAACGATTTTATAAGATTCAGTAAAGTTTCAACTAGAAACATTTTCACTTTTTTTCAGCCTCAGCCTGAGCTTGTTTTTAATTTTGTTCTTAATTTTCGGCCAATCTGAGCCTCACCGTTCTTATAAAGTTGTTCTTATAAAAAAGTGTATCCTGGATTTTCGTTCGTGTTAATAACAGAAGTAAATGAACCAATCAAAACGAGTTAAATTAAGGTTTACCTCAACCATGTTTTAACTACTCAGAAAGCTTGTGCCCCTTAAGCAAAGTAAGAGATGGTTATTTCGTTGTCCGACCCTGTGAAGAAATGTGATACGAACCTTTCTCTTGTGTACCAAAACCGATGCCAGGGTCCCCGGGGAGACCAAGATTCCATTCCACAAATCAAAATACTCCCCCTGGTTGTGAATTATTACCCTAACACCATCCGCCCACATCGCCATTACGTTTTCATCCACCGCTAGATCTAAAACTAAATTGAGACCTAATGAAGACCCACTGGCTGAAATTCTCTTTATCGGGGATCCTGATTTCCCTGAATTGAACGTAAAACACTTTCCAAACTCTGTTATCGTTTCGACAAAGTCACGTTCCGTAACATGAGCAAATTTAGGTCCATAACTACTGATTCTGAAAAACATCAAGTTGGAAATGTTCCTCGAGTAGACGCGAAGAAACTCTTCCATATTAAAAGAACTCTTTTTAAGGCTGAGTGCATTTAAGAGATCCTGTCGGTACTTTTCAGAACAGTTGGATACGAAGGTCTGGCCTGAGAATGGACCCACTGAGACACAGCAGCAAAGAAGCGCATGTCCGCATGGCCGACCATTTCTCACTGCCGCTGTCACGTTGCAAGCGTTTAAATTTAGTCCTTGTTGAAGAAAGTAGCTTTCAGTGTCTAGCGAGTATATTTTCCTCTTTTGCAAAATATTAGATGGACAAATTGAAACCGCTGGAAAAGTCATAGAACGAGAAGTAAAACTTCTTACAGCCGTAGTCATAGGAAATTTGTAATATTTTGCAATGTTTTCTTGGACAAGGAAGAGAAAAAACGAGGCAGATGAGAGAAGAAACAACAACCAAACCAACTTTGTCAAAGTCTTCTTTGCCTCAAAAATATGGCGGATGCCATGGAGTGTAGTTCCCTCTATAAACTTATGCCACTTTGAAGATAATGTTTTTACTTCTGCTATAGAATCAGCAGTTTTTCTTGGAACTTCTGCATCATTTGCATAACTATCCATCGTTGGTCGTTGGGATATTCTGTGAGAACTATCAAGAGGCAATCACTTTCTGATACTGTTAGTTTAACAAACCAAAGTGACTAAGTATACTGGATGTGTGGACCTAAAATAAAACAAAATTTTAAGTAAAATTGTTATTTTTACCACATGCTAGTTTAAGATTTACCGTATTTTACAACTTTTAATTAGTTTTTACAATTTTCATTTCATTAATTTGATACCAAATTATTCCCAGCAGCTACGTATGATGAGTTGGATTGCAACTTCGATTCTGTCCCGAATTTCGTTTAAATATATTTCATATTGTAAAAGGAAGGTTAAATGCATTTATGTCTTGTAACCTAAATTCCCTATATTTTAAGACTGGATTTGTGTTTCAAAATATTTCAAAAATATGCTAATTTTTGGCTTTGCAACATCGATCTCCGGAATGGGCTACCAATGTCAATCGTTTCAGTTGGAAAGATGTTAGATGAAAAATTCTTTGAAAACTTATTACAAACCATATGAACTGGTGTAGGTTGGGTATTCCCAGACCTTTTTAAGCGAGCTTATATTTTTCAACTTACTGATCAAGTTGATTGCAATATGACAGATGTTTGATCAATTTCAATTTGTATTTCAAACGCAACATAAAAAAACGACTAAATCATAACTGTTAATCTGCAGTGGATCTTACAAAAGATCCAAAAAGGTTCATTTTAATTGTATCAGGTTTCTCTACATTTCTTTGGTAATTCTTTAAATAGGAACAACAAACATCTACTTAACATTTATTAGCACGTACAGCAGCTATTTGAACTCATAAAGTCACTAAAAACCTGCGGCAGGTGTTTCTCACACACTTTCCGAATGTGAAGTAGAGAATAGCAAAACTTATTTAAAACTAAACCTAAAACACCTCAAATTTGAAAACAGTGATCTGTGTATGCGTCAAAATTTCTTTTAACTTTTCTAAGCTGAAAAGTGATCTCAAAAGTTTGACAATGCAATTCAATTTAAAGCAATATATAAATGGATTTTTAAAACTGTAGCTAATTTGCGCTCTCACACAAAACAATTGTAAATTTGCATCCTTAAAACAATCATATTATCCGGTCGGTTTTCACTTTTTGTTCATAAAAGCCATGTTAAATTAAACCTCATACCTCGTTTTTCTCTTTGCGGCTTTTGCAACCAAAGTTTTGAAGCAGTCTAATTGACGTAAATGGTTATTTTCCAGCTAATTGTTTAATCAGCCGAATAACATATTCTAATGACTGTTGCCCTTATAATGTCACAGGTTCCAGTTTAATTACAAACTTGAAAATATTTTCAATTTTGCATGTGTTCTGTTATTGATAACTATAAATAACTGTAACTAACTATAACTAACAGTGATCGCATAAAATTAAATTTGCAAACCGACTGTTACATGAAATCTGAAACTCTTTGACGAAAAGAAACAAAGGATGTTTTCTATAAACTTTGACTTTCCAACTATCATCCACAAAATTGCCAAAACTTAATTTTGCGAAAAGGTGGCTATTTTTCAACATCTTAATTTGCTTGATTTTGGGTACTCGGACTTGATAACCTTTTAAAACCCATGAAACTTCATCCACTATGACCTTATCACTGGAATATAACGAAGAATATGTTAACAACGCGAATAAAATTTACGCGTTAAAAAATTAACGCGAATTTTCGAAAAGTTCTGTTTATGTACATTTAATTAACTCGAATTTCCGCATGGTACGTTATTTCGATAGCAAACAACAACGTCCAACAACAGAGTTTGTATTTTATTTTTAGCAAAAAACAAAAGGTAGCTATACAAACTAAGGTAGAACATAGGTCCAGGATTGGAATGAGTTCCTTCCTGGCGCTTTGTATTGCCTCCATGTTATTCCTGCACGTGTATCGGACAAGCTGGAAACCATTTTCAAGAGAAAAAAAACCAGACACGATTGGTTTGCAGTCGCTAGGCGACCATTATTGCCAGAAACCGTATTTCCTTCAACAATCGGACATATGTGAAATGGGATGACAAAATTCTGATAGACATTTAGCGCAAGAAATTAAAGTAGTGAGTTATTGGCTCGGAGAATTAAGACGATCGGTATACCAACGAATCTAAGGACATTTTGAAGTCAAGATAAGTCAAAGGAATCTGACGGAGACGTAGATTATTTGTAACTTTGCTGATAATTAAGGTGTCTTAAAATACCTATGCTTTCAATTACGTAATTCTATTTAACAATGAGTTGAACTAAGATACTTAAAATTAACTCGAATTTTTGAAATTCGCGTTTCATTGTTAATATATACATTGTTAATTTCCTATACAAGGTAAGGCAGAGAGCCAGTCACGTGAAATGTTTACTCAAATGTAAAACTTAAATTAACTTAAAACATAATCAAACTACACATAAATTAATCGGTGTTGACAAGTCATGAACGCTGAATCGAAATCAAAATAACAGTGATCAGCTTTGTACAATGAAGTGATTGTTTTTTTGACGGTATGGATAAGGTCGCGAACTAAGTTTTATAGTTTAATTGCTGGCTTAAATGATCGGCTCAGCGTGGCTTAGAGTTAGAACATTTTATGTATTGGAATTAGTATGAAACAAACTCATATTCTATGTAACAAACTTAATATTTACACAGTTTGCAATTCCGTGCTTCTTCATTATAATCAACAAGACAAACAGGTTTTGTAATTGACTTAGTTTGACACGTTTCTGTTTGTTTGAGTTAATTTTAAAAAGCCGTTTGTTAACTTTGTCCCGATTAAACACACAACAGCATTTAGTTTGTTTGAAACACGAATGCACTATAATGGCGCTAAACAGAAAAAATATTGATTTTAACAAACGCGTTAGAGATTTAGTTAATCGTGATAGCAACAAGCTGCGACTAGAGTTTGATAAGTTTGAAAAAGAGTACAACAGCCGATTGGCAGAAATACACAGCATGCAAGAAAAAATGAAGCATTCGATGAGAGAACTAGCTTTGGAAAAAAAGCACATTCAAGAGAAGCAACAGATAACATCGGGTGAAAACAGTGCAAAGAGGCACTTTGGTTTATCACGACGTCACATGAGCGAGGGAGCATCCGAATCGCTTACACCCGAAAAAAGAAGAGGTGAACCACTCCAATTAACCAACAACTGTGAAGCTCAAGAAAGCGCTCTTTTGGTTGCTACAGAAAACAAAGATTTGCCTCATGCAAAGCTTCAAAGTGCCAAGGCTCCTATTTCCTTTTCGGGCAGAAAAGGAGTTTCTGCCCCACGTCATAGGCGAGTATCACTACCTTTCCATCATAGCAGTGAATCAATTTCTTCAGTGGCTAGCCCCAACTTTCTGTCACCTGTAGGTAGTCCTAGAGAATTCTTTTCCCTGGGTAAAGTCTCGGAGAGTATCTGTGTTCGTTTGGGATGCCCTTCACGACGTAATAGTCCATCAGGTTCACCTGTGGAACATTTGCCGCATTTTCAACAAACCAGACACTCAAATTTACTACCATCTTCTACAAGGGAGTCCCGCACGCCATTCATGAAGCCAGTGAAAGCTCAACAAAGTTTCAATCTAGCCGCATCGCATTTTCCACAGACGCATAATCGCACACTGTCCTCTGTTAAAACACTCTGTGTTAATTTGCGGCCCATCCATCACTCGTCAAATGCAGTAGATCACGAGCTTCAGAATTGTAAAGGCAGCAGCACCTTTCCAAGCTGCAAGAAACTACAAATGAAAATGAGAAGGAACACATCCGAACCAAAGTCTCAAAATTTAGAAAAAGGCACTAAGAAAACAAGGCTAAGAAGTTCATCGCTATCCCTAACAACTCCAAAGCAGCAATCTGACCTTCCAAAGTGTCCTTCTGATGCCTCAGATAAGAGGCACGCTCCGCTGTGCCGTAGACGGAGTTGCTCTCTACCCAGTGATGTATAACTTTTTTAGTCGTTGTGCTCCTTAAAAAGTAACACTTTTCCTACGGAAGTTAAAGGTAAATTATACATCGCATGTATCAGACCAAAAGTTTGAAACACTTGGAATCAAACACCGGCTGTTTCAATTATGACACAACTTACCCATTTGAAACAGTTGATTGATAAGTTGTTTGTTCAGTTTTGAAATTCTCAAAATATCTTTTATAGTTTGCTAGGCGTAAGTTGCTTTTATTAACTTTGATCTCATGACATCGAAGCAAACATAAAAAGATGGATACTAAATATGGATGATCCAGGATCCTAATGTGACAACGAAAAATTAATAAACTCGATATCTTTCATTTGGTTAGGTTTCTGTAGGAAATCAGCGGTCATTGTTCCACAGCTTCTATATATCAGGAGCCCTATCACGACACCAAGCTCACAGTTTTGTAGATTTAGACTATACAAAATTTTACTTGCATCACCATGTTCGTGAATTGTACTTTAGTGGCGTTTAGTGCCAAACAGATTCGACAAGTTTAAAAACAGAGCTTTACATACTGGCCAATATTAGTGTCAGAAATAAGAAACAAAAAATATTATATAGCTGCCAAGAAAAGGAACTCCCTTTGATCCAAGAGTAGAACGGTAATTTTTTATTTTTAAAAAAAAGGCTTGTGGCGTAATTGTGCATGGGAACTTCAGATTAAAATTTTTTATGGTTTTTACCGTGGATGGTATTACAGGGGTGATATCTTGAACTTTAGCTTTTTATCAAAGTAGATGAAGTGTTACTAACGAGGTAATGCTTGAACCCTCAGATCCTTATAAACTGAGGTGATGTGGTCATGGAAATTTTAGCCTTACAGCCGCGTTTGTTTAAAGTTTTTACTGACTCTCATGCACCAACAAACTTCAATAATTTTTGTATCAATGAAAGTATCCTGAAATAAAGACAAGGAGAACTCGGAAAAAATCGCACAATCGTACTTTAGTGGCGTTTAGTGATCTCATGACAGAATAATTAAAAATTAATAATTAAGATTAATATTGTTTCATGTTTAATATAATCAATAAAAGTATTTTAAGATTGCGATTGACTTGAAAACAAGACGAGGCACGTTTTGAGCTCCGAGTGTGCGATTCGTTAGGGAGTCTTAAGGCATACCCCACCCGAACATCTTGAAATCTAGAGGCTCAGAAATGCTCTTTTATAGGGTTTCCGTGGCATTTTCCTTCAGAAAAGTCAATCAGAACTTCACTTTTTTTTATTGCTGAGCAATACAGTACAAATGCTGCAACACGTATTGTAACAAAAATGAATTCACTAGAGTAGCCAACGCGGTTATGGATTTTATACTGTAAATAATTAGCAGAAGTCTTAGGATTACCTTAGATTTCAGAAAAGAATAAACGGCGGGCAAAAACTTTTCATTTTTCTTACTGTTATTGAGAAGTTTACCACTTATAATCGTGAAAGTTAGTGATTTCTTAGTCCTACAAGTATAAGAGATGCAATATTACGAGTATTACATGTCCGTCTCAAAGTTGAAGAACATGTATCAAACGTAATTGATAAATGAGCGCCGTGAAGTTAGCCATGCTATTTTTCCTTGATGCATGGTCTTTAAGCTTTTGCCTAACTTTAGCCAGTGAACAGATCCTTCTTGTCGGTGGAGAACGCACTAAATCCCCACCCCGGGGGGTTACATTTACGTTGGGGTTGCATTTACGTTTACTCAGTTACATCTGAAGCCGGTCTGAATGTAATCTAATGAATCTTCATTCAAGGCTCAGCTGATGCCGCTAAATTAACACTTTCTGAATATGTGGACGGAATATGTTGCACATGATCGGCATGTTTTTTTTTCGCAGAAGAAAGGAATAGTTTGTTTTTGTCTGAACATTTTGAGCAAACATTGATTAAGGTCAGTGTAGTGAATGTAACTCTCGAGAGTTTTTTCCGCCGGTGGGAAAAACTGAATGGAAAACGGCGAAAAAAACTATATGGAAAACTAACGCCCATATGCGAAATCTGAACTTGCTTCCCGCTTTAGAATTTCACTGTACCACCATATAGAAAAGATAAATTGTATCCCGCGACTATCGCCTCGATTTCCTGGAAACCTTTGAAGAAGATCAAGTCGGCATATCTTGAAAAACACCCGTCTGCGATAACCCCAGCTGTATACTGAAAGAGACTTATTTACGAGGGATAGAGTGCTTTGGTCTCAGAGACAACATCACCACAATTGTAGACGTTATGGATGTTTTAGAGGCCAACCTGTACGAGTTCCATCAAATGTTTTGAAATGCCTCTCTAACGCCAACCAAATGTAAAGGATCTTTTAAGAGCAATCACAAACGAGAAAGGTTTGGCACCCTATTTTAGTGGACTGAGACGTGGTAATGATACGTCACCAGTACGTCATTTTGTCGGGAAGTATTCTGCCATCTTGCTCGATTCCCATCAAAATCATGACATCACGAAATCAAAGACAAAGCAAAAAGTCGACGTGTTTTTTGTCCACTGACTTCTTGGCCGTGTCGTATCATATGCTCTTTAAAACAAATATAACTTAATTCTATAACACAATAGTCAAATTCTTAGTTCCTGGTTGGACACCGCGGTGTAAAAATTGTCCTAGGCATGCGTAAGAGAAGCCGGCCTGAAAATCAAAATCTGTCCGGTTTCAACCCGTGATTTCTGCGATAGCGGTGTAGCGCTTCCAGACGAGTTTCTAAGCCCCAATTGGGAGATCATTTTTAGTTGTTCCATCAATGCAACTCTGAAGTGTACATTAGTGATTGAGTTCAGTTAGTTTGTACCGCGTTGTAAACAGCAATGTTATGAATGATCGTCGGGTTTTGATTATTGACACTGAGTTTGTGCTACGGTGTAATTAAACAATGAAGTAATGAATGATCGTTGGGTTTTGATTATCGAGACTGAGTTTGTACAGCGGATGCTCTTCGCGGTAATGATTATTGAAGCTGACGTTTCACTGTGTGCGCAATAGTTTAACAACTATGTCTTCAAAAAGTCGTCGACAAAGTTTATCATTGTCAAGCTCATTCAGCATCCGAATATCGATACGAGTGGGCCAGCTTGTGCAGCCATTTATTTCGTTCAACGATGGTTTCATGCATTCACACATTATTAATCCCTTATTACGACCCAGGGGGGTACGCAGCTCCCTTTGATCTTGCCGCTTTTTCCGTCTCGATGATATACCCCAAGTTAAAAAACTGTCAATCAAAAAAGTTCCGTGTCGCTAATGCATAAATTAGATTTCCATTCAGGGAGCGATCGGCATGTTG
>JAPEIX020048738.1:0-11525 GCA_026122405.2 Zoanthus sansibaricus
GAAGTCAAAAGCTAACTCATCAAAAAAATTGTCTAATCCAGTGAAAGTTTCATAAAAAGCCAGTGGGAATTTCTATCATAAAAATTTAAGATGCACATTTAAATAAACCAAAAATCCGCAGCATTCTCATAGCCTTGGGATATACTAGTACTATAAATTGGTTGCCTGGTAAACTTTTTGGTTGTCTTAGACAACTGAACAACCACTAATTTTGAGCACTGCATTTGAATTACCTCGCATCGTCGAAAAACATTGAAGCACATGTTTGTTACTATCCCAATCATGGTTGCACATGAAGTCGAGGTAATTGCCACATCTGGCTGGCCAGATGAAAGTCGCTAAACAGTAGATAGCATCAAGCCTGAGCCTGTTAACAAGGACATGAATAGTTTGCATACTCCTTCATCAACCAGAATTAGGTAGCTGGAACATACTACTAGCAATAGTAATTTTCTGTTTTTGTCTTTGAGTACTGACAACTTTTACATTAATCCCTTCCCTCTTTTCTTTAATAAGCACATTCCTCTCATCTCTTCTAAGCCTTCTCTATTCTTAAATAAACCTACTTCTCTTCTCTAATAAACCCATTCCTATCACCTTTAAGAAACCTGCTACTGTTCTTGTCTAATAAGTTTACCGCTCTTCTCTAACAAGCCTTCCTCTCTTTTCTAACAAGCTGACTGTATACTTCCACACAAAAGGTTTAATAAAATGAACACGAATTTAATTCCTTCTCTTCTCTAACAAGTCCACCTATCTTTTCTAACAAGCATGTTATTTTCCTGTTCTGTAGTGGTTCGAGCAAATCGTGAAACAGATGCTGCTGTGTTTGCCGAGTTATACAGAAAATTTGCTGCTCAGGTGATTTATTATGTTTTTTTCGGAACTCATACTACTACCTCTGAATGTAAATTGCTACTGATACAGGGTTTTCCTTTTCAAATGAAGTAGCAGTACAGTAGATGAATTTTGAACAGGCGGAGAAGTTGGACGTGGTAGCACAATCCGTTCCACATTTATTATCAACACTTGCATTCTTGTCAGCAAGGATGTTTTAGTGATAATAACAGTTGCCGGCGACGAAGCGATTCACAGACGGCGAAAATCGCTGGTCGCCGGCCGAAAAGGAAAACCCTGTCTCCCTGGATAGTTTCTCTCCTGTCTCTGGTCCAAATGTTTATGCTGAAGTAAGTAATCTCGCATATTTTAGCATAAAATGGTTTACGGAACATTTGAAACTTGATAGTTTAATCTCAGCTAGATGTGACAATGTTTATTTAATCCCATAACCGAACACGTAAGTTTTGATCTTCTTACCTTCAAAGACATTGACGGCGTATTTTGTGAGGTTTTTTTTTATTTCCTGGCACAACTTTGGAAAAAATGCGTTTTATAGTTTCGCTGCTAGTTTTAGCGAAACGGTTTTCTTGATTTTCAATTACAATGTTAAATGTTAAATCTAATAATTATTTGTTTTCCGCCATTTTGTAAATATATTTAAAAATGGTAGACAAAGTCGGAGGGCTGATATCAAATTGGAAGGGGTATATCACCTGATACCCGTCCTGCAAATTTGTATCACACGATGCTTTTTAGCCAATGAGAGTGCAAAACAAATTTAATGGGTGGGTTATAAACTATTATGCGCTGCATTAGGCTAGTATTACTTAACAAATAAAGAAGCCTAAGCCGTGTATTACACTGTGATAAAACATGACGGGCATTAATTGAGAACACAAGCGAATGTTTTCTACATTTCTTGAGTGTTCTCACACAGTTTAATACACGGCTTAGGCTTTTTTTATTTCCTTTATGATACAGATTTTATACGCCAAAACAATAAAACACGCTTTTTCTATGTTTTTTACTCGAATAAAAGGTGGATTGTTGACCAATCAGAGCGTGCGCAGGGTCCTATCTATATCATAAAATGTTATAGCAAAGTGTCATACAGTAATTGGGCAGTTTAAACTCACCTAGAATCCTTTTCTAACAGAGTCAGAGGTAGAATATCTTGGTCAACATACACTGCACTGGGATAATACCACACAGTAAACTTGCCATCCTGCAGGGCTGCCAGCATGTTTGTGCTGTCATTCCATGCCATAGTTGTTACCATATTTCCTTGAGTGCAGCAAAACATATAAAATTTACACAGTAATATCAAAAACATTTTCTACAAAACAAAAAAAATTATGTCAGTGAGAGTTGTACCAAGATTTAAAAAAGGATGAGGAAAATACAAACCCCCTTTTTACCACTACAGCTTCAATTAATTATAGGTGTAATTCAAATACTGTGATAAAAACAACTTCCAATTAGTTTTCAAATAGAGGCAGCAAGTGCAAGTCAAAGGATTCCTGTGGATGGTAATGGTAAACTTTATTGACACTCCCCAAAAATGGCTTTTCAGTGACAACTACAGCAGCGCGGGCACTAAGGCAGCATATTGCGTTGCTGTGATCGCATGAACCACTCTAGGAGTTGATCAGCTTGCACTTAAAATTGGCAACTGATTGGGTAAGCATAAAATAATCATTTAATCAGTTGCAACAACTTACAGCTCTATAGTAAAAAGTTTTTTGACCCAAAGTAGATTTAAAAAGTGGAATACGTAACATCTACGAGCCACAAGTTTTCCTACTGTTGACTTTTTCTCTTTTAACAAAATGGACAGGCAAATAATCGGGCACACGTTAAAAGATAATGCAGCATCGCGATAATAAGGTTGGGTTTTAACTGGTACCAAACACAGGAGTGACATGATCAAATTCTCGTGTGGGGGTTATTATGCGTGCTGCAAAATTTTAAATGCCCAGGATCTTGCAAATATTATGGCAAGGAGTGTTTTACCAAACTGAAGAACAATAAAATATTTTGGTAAAAATAAGGGCCTTAATAGAAGTTACTAGAAATGTGCTTCTTGCGATTAACCTGTGATAAGAATGACATACAGGAGGATACTGTGGTTACGATACGTTTATCAAAATTAAGGTTTGGATCAAAAATAACATCTAGGTCTAACAGATTCAGGGGGCACTAGACCCTTTCCCAACAAAGACAGTTTAAATGTAGGTAGTTTGCTGACCATCACTTTGATTTTGTCGGGATTAAATAGCAAGCAATTATCAAAGCACCAATTACTAATTCTTATGATGTCACTATTTATCTCAGCAATAGATAAGAATCTTTAACACAAAAAGAAAGTAGGAGTTTAGTATCATCGACGTAACATACTGAGGAACAAAAATAGCTAATTGTCGGGAGATCGTTTATATAAATGCTAAACAAAACAGGACCGAGGATGCTGTCTTGAGGGATACCACTCACCACAGGTAATTTAACAGGCAACGTCTAGTTAATACGAACCACTTGAAGTTTCTGCGAAAAAATAATTCTCAAACCAAGAGATGCCAGAAGGTGAAATATTGATCTCCTGAAGTCTACTTAGTAATATAGAGTGATTAATGGCGTCCAACGACTTACTCATGTCGAGTAAAACAGCAGTTTCTTTTTTTCTGGTCCATTAATTTAAATATGGAATCTGCTGAATGAATTAAAGACGTTTCAGTGGAATGCCATTTTTTTAGTTCCACTCTGCTTTGTTGAAAGACATCTTCTTGTAACCAAATATGGTGTTAATTGATTGAACGTGATATTTTCGCACACTTTAAACAAAACGGGAAGCAAAGAAATAGAGCTGTTGTTATTGGCTTGCTCGTAGTCACCTTGTTTAAAAAGGAGTGACACTTCTGCTATTTTCCAAGCACTTGGGAATATGCCTCTAGAAAAGGAGACGTTAATAATCAATGTGACTGATGGTACAATGTAAGTTAAACAGTCGTTAATGAACAGGTATCTTGTCAGTCCCAGTAGCTTTGTTTGTTGACAATGAATAAACGATCTCTTCAACCTGGGAGCATTTCACTGGTTCCATTGTGAATTGTTCAGCCAATGGACAGCATCTCGGAACAAAGAAGTGTGTTATGGAGTATAGTTACATTTCCTGGAGAGAATACTAATTTTGTTTACAACTTCACTGACGCAAAAAATGCATTAAAATCGTTAGCTACAACCTTGTCATTCTTGCTGTAGGTTCTAAAATCCGAGGAGTTCTTTGGTATGCATGATCTGATTGTCTTACAGATGTTACCTGTGTTTTTTGGGTTTTCTCTGATATGATTCTCAACGAAAACCTTTTGAGCCACTCGTAGTTCTCTCTTTATTTCTTGTTTGAAAGTTTTGTACCATGACCAAGCAATATAATCGTTAGTTGCTCTCGCAAGCTTCCGTTTGTAATGCTTTCATAAGTTGAATGTTGTCAGTAACAAAGGGGTTAGGGCGAGCTCTAAGTTTAACTAATTTTATTGGTGCATGATGATTGAGAACTTGTTTAAATACAAGATTGAAAGCATTTAACTTGTCCACATCATCAAAGCAATCAACAATCAACCAGGGTACTTTTGATATGTTATCCAAGAATGCTTCTTTATTATAATTTTTAAAGCTTCTAACCAAGATGTAAACAGGTTTTGGCGGACGTTCTTTAAGTTAAGAACTGCAATTACTAGGTCGTGATTACTTATTGATCGAGGAATAACTTTGATGGTATGATAAATATGATAAACATTGAGAAGATGTACATATAATAATGATGATAATGGTACATATGGTAAAGAGAATAGTGATTGCTGATATGGTAAAGATGATAATGGTACATATGGTAAAGATGATAGTGACTGCTGATATGGTAAAGATGATAATGGTACATATGGTAAAGATGATAGTGGTACATATGGTAAAGTGATAGTGATATGACTACGATGGCAGTAGTGGTACATAATGGTAAAGATGATAATGGTACATATGGCAAAGTGATAGTGATGGTACATATGACTAAGATGGCAGTAGTGGTACATAATGGTAAAGATGATAATAGTGAAGATGGTACACATGGTAAAGATCACAGTCATTATATCAATACTGCAATCTATGATAATGACAATGGTCAGTGTGCTGATGACTTAGAAATTTTTGATTGCAGTGATAATAAAGATGGGGAAACTGATGTCGATAATGAAGCCCTACCCTGTGTTCGATGGGTTCTCTGCTTCCTACAGGCTTCCCACTTTGGTTTCTGACTCAACTTTTGTTCAAGGCGAGAACAACATCTATCAAGACGACGACTGTGTGATCCTTGTAGGTTTAGAAACCATTTGGGTTACTTTACAACAGTTGCAAAAATCGAGTAAAGTGTTTGGTGTGGTATTATCCAGGACATTACATTTCAAGTCGTCAATTATGTAAGCTGGCTTGTTAAATGTCAAAGCTGAAGTGGTCCTTGTTGTCCTTCTACCTCTTGCATGTTGTTAAATCCATAACAAATCTAAAAACTGTGCATGCATAACAAATCCATGACGCCTTTTAAACGACTGAATCTTTCAGATATCTGCAGGCAATTTTGGCCTAGTGGATAGAGTATCTGCTATACAATATCAGCTTTGGAACAAATATTTGAGAGTTTGAGCCCGGTTGGAAACAAAAAAAATATCCTTATAAACTTATATTTTAATGCATACCTTAACTACCTGACTAAAAGTTTACAGCCAAATGAGTGGGAGAGTGAGCGAGTGAGTGAATTCACTTCACTTCTAAACACACCGATGTCTTACATCATCCATGAGGAAAAATGTAAAAATTTGCAATATTTTTTTCTTTACATCACATTCCATAATATTTACTTCAGTTTCAAACCTGTAGATATCAATAAAGTTGAGAAGTGAGATGAATGCGATGTTCGGATGTTGATTGAGAACTAAAGGTAACGATTGCCTCGCACAGAGATTTTGCAAATTTTTGTTTATGGTGTCGACTAATTTTAGATGCAACTTGCAGCTGTATTGTACACTGACACTCTTACAACCCTTACAGGCCATAAGGTAACTAGGGACTGAGATTTAGGTTAAACATGTGCCTTTGGAAATGTATTAAAATGGTTCTTTTAATAAAAAAATAAGTAATATTGTTAATTGTTTGTTTACTGACTGCTTACCAAGTTTTACCAGTTTTGCTGCAGCACCAAAATGTTTGATTGGTGTAAGATACAAGTCCCTATTCTTATCTATAATGACAAGCTGTCTGTTGCTTGCTGGACCACACATATTAAGACCAATTTCCATGACTTCCATCTACAAAGAGAAGGTAGAAAAGTACTTTACCATAGTTTATATGCAAACAAGTCTTGCAAAAATTATAATTTTAAGAAGCTGTAATCGCTGGCATTACAATTTAACCCAAAAAGGTGTGAAATATGAACATTCTTGACAAAAGTATTAAAAGACAACCCTTAACTATCACTCATCAACGGAGGACTGCTCAGTAAATGGCAATGGCCAGAAAATGATGTAAAGATGATGATAATGACAATATATTATTAGTTAATGATAATTATAACAAAAGTGACAATGATTATGATAAAGATGATGATGGTAGAGATGGTAAATAATATTATGATGATGGTCCCGATACAGTGGCAGATATTGTAAAAGAGGATGCTACGAAATATGACGATGATAAAGATGATGGTGATAATGATATATGAACTTATGGTTAAAGCATGGTAATAGTGGAGGTTGTATAGGTAAGATGATGGTTGTGATGATGGTACTATCAAGATGATGGTACCAATGATAAAGATGTTGATGATAATATTAAAGCATGGTGATTGCAATGATGATGATGGTTATGATGGTTACATGATTGTTAAGATATTGGTACTGATGATAAAGATGTTGATTATTCTAGTGATGAAAGACCATGGTGATTGCGATAATGATGATTCTGATGGTAAGGTGATGGTTGTGATGATAGTACTCATGGCAAAGTTATTGATAATAATTATTGTAATTATGATATAGCATAAGGACAGTGATGATGATGTGACAGTACGATGATGGTTGTGATGATGGTACTGATAGTAAAGGTGTTTATGGTAATGATTATTACAGTGACGGTATAGCATAGGAATAATGATGATGTTGATGGTTGTGATAATAAGATCATGGAATTAATAGCTTAAAGATAATGGCAATGATGATAGTGATGGTAAATATGGTAAATTTGGAGATGTGATGTTACATATGGTAAAGATAGAGATTATGGTACATATGGTAAAGATGTTATTTATGGTATATACATATAATAAAGATGGAGATTGTGGTACATATGATAAAAATAATAGTGATGGTACATAATATGGTAAAGATGGAGATTGTGGTACATATGGTCAGTATGTTATTGATGGTACATAAATTTGGCAAAGATGACAGTGACGGTACATATCATAAAGATGATAGTAATGCTACATTATGGTAAAGATGATAATCAATAGTGGTGACGATATTCATGGTAAAGATCACAGTAATTATATTAATGCTGCAATCTGTTATAATGACATTGGTCAGTGTGCTGATGACTGAGGAAATTTTTGATTGCAGTGATAATAAAGATGATGGGGATACTGACGTTGATAATGAAGCCCTACCCTATGTTGGATGGGTTCTCCGCTTCCCACAGGTTTACCAGACTGTGTCTCAAACAAGTATATTACTGTAAACACAAAACACAAGTCAGTTTTATGAAATAGAATAATACTCATTTTAGGATCTCGTTGATTAAAATCAGGGTCTCAGATAAAGTTCGGCAAACGGCAACTTCTGTCTGTGCTCTCTTGACTTTAGAGAAATATTCGCCATAGCTTCATGAGTAGAAGTCAAATTAATTGTATAGTTAAATGTCAAAATTCATGCAGTTTGCAAACTTAAAAATGAACATTTAATAATTTTTGTTTGAAATATGAAGGTTTAAGAAAAGCAAAGCGAGTATCACTCTGTTACAAAATTAAAAAAGATTTCTGATACGGAAGACACAGCCGTAAATTAGTTTTCTAGCGTTTGATATAAAATTTCTGTTTTTACTGCTCAACAGGAAGCACTTTTTGTTGTTTACTACTTAAGAAATCACGTCATGCCAAATTTTATACTTAATTGGATTATTCATGGTTGCTCAGTCTATTAAGACTATTGTAATATTTTTTAAGTTAAGTTAAATTCGGCTTTTGCTTTAGGCTTTGATTAGTGTTATTTTACTAACGTGGCTGTTTAATTTTAGCTGAGAAGCTCTAGTGTACGTTTTAGATTATATTTCAACTGTTTCCTTTCACAAGAAGTGTTCGTGTTGAAGTTAGTTATACAATCATCTGATAACTATACTGTACTATTTACATATATTCCTTCAGGAGTAATTTATGATAATAATAATAATAATAATAATAATAATAATAATAGGTGCAGGCGTTTTGGAACATTCCAGTATATGGGGAGTACCAAGAGCTCAGAGCGAATAGAGTAGATTGCAGAATAGTTAACAACAAAGAAAAGCAAGTGAAAGCGTTAGAGATTAGCTGCCCCTGGGTGAGCAACCGCAACAAGAAGACTTCTGAGAAGACCATGAAGTATGCACCACTCAGGTGGGAGTTGAAGCAGAGATATCCACGATATGAGATTTTAAACTAGTACAACATCATCTTAGACGTACTGGATGGTTGGAACAAGGGCTTGTAGAAACGTGTAGGCAGCAAAGCTAAAGATGTGCTGAAGAAAATGCAGAAGGCCTGCCTCTCAGGAATGTTAAATATTGCACGAATCTTTAAAGTTGCAATTTAACTCTCAGTAGCCAATCATGAACTCTAAATAGGAGAGACACTTTTACACAATTTTACACATACAGTCTATAGTTTTTTTTAATAGGTTTTATAATGCATTTAGTTTTTTTATTTATTATTATTATTTTTTTATCCATTGATAAGCTCACGGACTACGCTACTGCAACTCGTGCTGCTCTTTACCCTGTATATAGCATACAGATGTTTTTTACTGCTATATAATAATAATAAATTCAATCTTATATGTTGTATGGGGTACTGTCAAACAAAAACTTTGGGATGAACAGAGTCACATTGTGAATTTAAACTTGGCTGTCTTGTTTGGATGAACAGCATCTCATTAATGAGGTAGTACAATTTTCCAGTCGTTTTGATTAACAAAATAATTGTACTTACAGTACTATGAATACTAAAACAAATTAATCATTGTACATCTCAGAGTGGCACTGATGTAGAGATTAAAAAGTGACCAACTTTCCCAAATGTGGCTTCATAGCTTTGTTGGCTAAAGGCTGCACCAGTATCACATAGGTCAGAGGACTGAATTATTTTTCAAGCTTCAATTTTACAACTGAGCACAGTAAATAACCATGACAACAACAAAAACAACTTTATTTACTCTTTTGATAACAATAATACAGTGCCGCTCAGAAACACGCAATTTGGACATGATCACATGGCCTGTTATGATCCCGATCTGCTTACATTTTGAATGTGATAAATGTACACACGTTTCTGCGCGGTACTGTATACAAGTACATACTAATTTATTGTTTAATTACACTGCAAGAAGAGATCTCTTATATTTCCACGTAAAACGAGAGGAAAAAGAGACCTCTGTGAACAGCATGTGCGACCATTTTGATGGTGCCACTCACATTATTCCCACATGCCGATTATCCACAACATTGCAGTCACAACAAAAATTCAGCGGATGATATAGCTGCATGGCAACGAGCATTGCAGGCTCCCAAAAAACTGCAGTAGATATTGTTGCTTGGCCACAAAGCTGTCAAACAAGTTTAAAACCGGACTGGTACATCCATGGTTCTGGATGGCAGAAACTTCAGAAGATCGAGTAGCTGTTTGCAGTGGTTTCTTTTTCCTCTCGTTTTACGTGGGAACATAAGAGATCTCTACTTGCAGGGCACTGTACAATCATTCATAGTGTCATTCTTTACAGTGTGGTGTCATTGCTAGCAACTGTTATTATAATTCATAACATTTTTAAGAAACCTTTTCCTGCGAAAAAGGATTTCACATAAATTGTCCTAAGTTTTGAACCTGTTATAAATTAATACTTTGTTTAACGCCAATTATGAAGGAAGTGGTTACAATACAATATACAATACAATATATACACAAGTTCTCCCCTCGGGGCTTTTCAGAACCTGTTTACAAGTATATACAGGGATAGACAGTTAAGAGTCTTAGTCCGCAACAGCGGCTCACAAATATTAATAACCATAAATGCCATCAGTACTAGTGAAGAAGACAGACCACAACACTGGGATCACTACTCTGCTCTTTTTGACAAATGTGTGGGTTCTTTTAAGTCCCTCGATAGTGTCAAGAGAATGGACCTACAGTTTAACGTCCCTATCCGAGAAGACGCAAAAGTCTAATCGTTTGCAGATGTTAGAGCAAAGGCAGCACTTTCTCCTTATTCATTTTAAGACCCTGAGTGTTGGTCCGGCCGGGAATCGAACCCAAGCCTCCCGGATGATAGCCAGGCACCTTACCAATTAGGCTAACCAGGTGGCATCTGCTTTTAGAGAATGACGAATGCACAGAATAAGTCACCATGTTATTGAAGACAGTGCCGGGGTATTCCAGGAAATCCACCTGGCTCATAAATCCTTTATGTCTCTGGTTTCTGTAGTGTTAAGTGTATGGGAGTCTTAGACTCCCTCTTGACAGTACACTAATCCCTCGCAGATTATCTCCCAAAAGATGATGGCACTCATTAACCTTTCCTGGTTATTTAAAATAGCACATCGTGGCAAAAGACAACAATTTAGCTGCACAACTCACTGACACGATTGGCAGGATTGCTCAGTGTGGTTCTCATGTGATTTTTAGATCGCTATGATTGTTGGAGTATTGGAATGCCGATCGCTGGAATCGCCGAGATAGAATCCTGGCGATTCCAGCAAGCGGGATGGCCAAAGTCACAGTTCTCATAAGATCGCCAGGATCATGTGAGGGATTTCTCAGCAATCCTGGCAATCTCAGCGATTATATGAGAACCAGGCTTAAGAGACCTTTGTTATGCTGATATAAAACACATTGTACATTGAGAAAAGACTTTCATCATCAAATTTTCCTTTGTTGAATTTTTGAATGTGAGATTGGGGATTATAAAAATGGACTAAATACACAAATATAGTTGCAGAGGCTAATGTTTCATCGCTCAACGGCTCAGATCTTGGTATGAAAGTTGAATTTGCTGTGGGAGAAAAACTGGAGTACACAGAGAAAAACCCTCGGAATCAGATTGAGATTGACAAATCTCAGCCCACATGCAGAGCCCAGAAATTAATCCCGGGTCGTAGAGGTAAAATGTGCATCTGATGACCACTCTGCTAACCTGACTTATAGATTCTTACAGTTCCCAGTCGCTTGTTAACCAAATAATAATTTTGATTATTCGTTAGTGGGAAAAGGTTCTGGACTTCCTTCAAGCCTACTACAAGGAGATGGACAACACTGCGGAGCTTTCAGAAGTGTCATATGTGTTTGACGTGTGGTTACCTGAGGTTTGTGAATGATGCAGCATTAGGGGCCGTCCCTAAATCGATAT
>JAPEIX020048862.1:0-11523 GCA_026122405.2 Zoanthus sansibaricus
GAACACAAGCAACCTAGTATACAAGGATATGAGAGATCTTTGCCCTTGCCAAACAGAGCCTCTTGAAGTTGTTTTTAAACATTAAATGACTGCATTTCTGAGTTCCAAGGTAATCTTTCTATGGCACATTAAGTAGCCCGAGTAAACGCCTGTATAGGCGTCTAGTTTAACTTAAAATAGTTAAATTTGAAAATATATAATTAAAAATGTCTTAATTTTACTGCAAAGATAAAAACTTTTTTTATTATAATGTTCTTTAAAAAACAATCATTCAGCTTTAATTTGTTATTTCTTTTATGATTTTCAACTTATTGAAATTTGTAATCCAAAACCTGATATCTTTTAACATTAATTTTTTCAAACCTTGAGAGCACTGTTCCAAAAGGTCACAGAAATAACAAATTCACTATCTTAATAAATAAAAATGATATCAGTAGTGGGTTTTTGTATGTTTATAATGTCCTTACTCTTCTAATGATGATAGCAAAAGAAAAATTTGATTAAGAATTATCTAAGTGAAGATGTAATTTGTGTTTTAAATATTGGAAAAATCAGAATTTAGTTGTGAGAATCGCATTCTGTTTCTATTATCTGAGTGTTCAATTTACATACCTTTAAAACACATCTTACTACCATATTTTACATACAATGGAACAGATATATAAAAACAATTCTGCTTTTCACATTATGAATCAGAAATTATTGGTAGTTACCAGCCTCCCATCGATTGATCATGGTAAAACTGGAAGTGATTTTTCTAGATTTAAACCAAAATTACACAGTCTGTAATCAAATGTTCTTTTGCCATTGCCATAAGAAGGATAAGGACATTTTATACACACAAAAAAAACACAACTAATATATTCACTTTAATTACTTACAGCAATTATAAACTGAAATGTTTTTTTTTTAAATATTGGACAGCTGTTTTGGTGTGACCTTCCTCATCTTCAGTATGACTTCCATCTGGTTAGCCCAGTTGGTAGGTGCCAGTTTGTTGTGCTGGAGGCTCGGGTTCCATTCCCGGCTGGACCAGCACCCAGGGTCTCAAAATAATTGACAAGGTGTTGCCTTTGCTCTGATGACTGCAAATGGTTAAACTTTTGTGTCTTCTTGTATGAGGGCATTAAACCGTAGGCCCTCAGAGACATATGTGTGTTTATGTGTGTGTGTCAATCATGTGAATTTATATGTCTCTGTCAACCTTAGAGTGGTATTAAGATGGTGTTCCCAATTAGTATGCCTAGTTTGGTAAGCTTAATAAATTTGATACATAAATTAAGTTGTTGTTTTTGTTGTTGTTGTTGTTGTTGTTCTTCTTCTTATAATTGTTATAATTATTACTATTATTATTATTATTATTATTATTACTGCTACTGACAATTCTTCTACTGACAATTCTTGGTGAATTATAGCATTGTGATACTGAAGATGGGGTAGGTCAGCCCAAAACATGTTCAAAATAAAATCACACTGAATGTGGATTTAATACTTCTACGGCAATGTTTTTGAGCAGTATCATATGATGTTGCAGAAAAATATCAGAAAATTAAAATGTTGAGAGAACATTTTGCTTGTTACTTGCCTTTTCCTTGTAGGGTCAATCTTGTTTTTACAATGTGAGAATGCTGTCAGGTTGATAAGCCAAAATAATATGTTTGATTTATGATTATTAATGTTCCAGTGAGACCATTTATTTTAAAAAAATGTCTTGAATTTTTATAAATCCATTCTTTCACTAAATGCCAACCAGGCAACATAATTTTTCGATTTGGGTCAATCACCTTGTTTTATCATGTTTTTTTTTAGCCTGCTGTCAGGTTGGATTACAACCTACTAGTGCTTTCATGGTCAAAACACATTTTGGTAATAAGCAAGACTCATATGATCTAGATTTAAACATTTTTTCCTTACAAAATCGGCCAAATTTGGTAGAAACTTAACAATCACTGGATTGCTGTCAAGTGATAAATGGTGATTGATTGACAGTATCTATAGATAGAATTTGTAAAGTTATTAATTTTCATACTAACAAGACTTTGAGCCGTGAAATAGTCTTAGTATGTTAACCAAAGGAAACATTACAACTGCTCCAATAAATGAACCAACTTGAGTGCTGATCCCACACCAGAACAGTGCTCTCTGACCTTTCTCGCGCAACACAGAGCAGATTGCAAGCTTTGTGTAGCTGACCAGACAACCACTTGTAATACTCACAATGACCTGTAGACAAAAAATGTAGAAAATTTTCCGAATCAATTTGTTTTTGCCATTTATATTTACTACATTGCACTATAATGTTACCCCATCCGAAGAAAAGTTTTATGACTATGCAAATCCAATGGTTGCCGGGTAATGATTTGAAACCATCCTAAAATAGTTTTATAAAATGCAAATTCCATAAGAAAATTTTAAATGCTCAAGGTTTTCTTGCTTTCTTATATATATATATATATATTTTTTTCAATTATTTTGATCATAAAAATTTTAGCCTTAGATATATATTACTGTATTGCTGCTTGTTAAGTAAAAATTCATAATAAATCTTAGATAAGCGTGGTCAACAGCTCTAGTGGATTTAAAGAGACTCTAATTGAAGTACCATAATTATTGTCGAAATAACTGAGCTATATTTAGTCTTCAAATTACTGGGTGACAATTCCAGTATTTTTAACCCCCCACTTTGACTTTGAAATAATGGTCATCAGAGGTAATGCCATAAAAAGTATTCTGTTTATCATCAAAAGTTTCCCCTTAATCCAGTAAGAGAATGCATTTTTTTTAGGTTTAACCCTTTTGTGGACTACCAAGTTGACCAGTTTGGGAGAAAACCCTCATCACTTATAACTATCAAATTAAAAGTTGTTTTGAAACAACCCACAATTTCAATGCACTCAAACATGTGTTGCAAATTATAATATTTTTATGCTGCCAACTAAATTGTTTGTCACTGTTTATTTTCACATGCAACAGGAGAAAAATTCCTTGACTTCTTTGTCGTATAGTGTTTAAACAAAAACAAACAGTGCAATGGCAGAAATCAGTGCATATGATGATGATGAATATTCATATAATGTAATAAAGTTGGAATGATTTCAAGCTACATAATTAATGACTGTTGGAACAAAAACGAGTTTGATTAATAATACTTGACAAATAACTTACAATAATAATACTTCCATATGGTGAATTGTGAAGAGGAGGAGTTGGGCTGAGGACTGCGAGAGCCATAACATATCCACTTAGAATTGTATAAATTACTGTGTTACCAATTATTATGACTGACGAGCGATTGATGATCCACAGTGACACAAAACAGGTCAGGGCACTGGCAATGGATGTCAGAGTAGCAACTGCAAAATAATAACTAAAGATTATCAAGTTGTGATTCATAATCACTACATTTTAATTAGGGCTATTTGGATAAGCTAAACGGTTTAAAAAGAGGAGATCTGTTACTAACACATTCAATGGCATTTACCTATTAGGAAGTGTTTGTTATATTTTTTCCTCTAAAGAATGCAAAATCTCTGGATAGATCTGATTTTCTTGAATGATTCATAGATGCAAATGCTCCTACTTTTAGCAGGAGACTTAACTTTTTTGCCTCGTCCCCTGCTCTACTGCTTTGGTAGTCATATCTCCCACTTTTTACATCCACTATAAATACTGAGTACTTATTTTACAACATTTGAAGGCTTTCAGCACTATTGAGGATCAGAATGTTAGAAAACTCAAAAGGGTTAATACATCACCCTCTTAAAACAAAAATGAAACAGACTGTTTAGGCAATTTCTATAGTGCAGTGGCGTAGGAAGTGGGGTTGGGGGTGTGGGACCATGGCCCTCCCCCAGTTTCAAATGTTCCAATCACATGTACTGGCTATATTGGCCCTACATTGGATGTAGGGCCAAAATAGGCCCTACATGTTTTCTTGTGATTAGGAAAGTTGGCCCCCCTTACTTTTGATTTTCTTCCTACACCTCTGTGATGCATGCAGTCAGCTGTCATCCTTGAATCCCATAATGGATTGTTAAAGACCCCACAGCACTGTCAAACTGAAACAATTCCATGAACTGATATTTGTACGTCGACCAGAACAACTTAAATAAAAGTCAACTCATAAATTTGTCTCCCACTTTTCAAAGTTTTGGGGTTGGCATGTATGATGATATGTGTGAAAAGATGACTGTTCTTTGTTTTAATTTTTGTGTATAATGAAGATGAAAATTCTCTTATTGGCTATAACCAGTCAGGGTTTGTACATTTATGCTCACAACAAATTTTATGACTTTTCAGGATCATATTGAAAACATTCTTGGCCTGGAATACTAAACTCTGAACAATGAAAAGAACAAATTAGGATTTAGTCTCTCCAACTATTTTAATTACATAACCATTGAAGCAAAGAAGGAAAATTAATGATTTATATAATAGACATTTTCAGACTTGTTACAGCAGCATTTGATGTAAATTGAAAAGTTGATTGCCCTATTATTGCTACTTTTAAAAAAGTATTAAAGTTTGAAATTCAAGAATTTTCCTTGGAAAAAAAAAACAAAAACTTTCCATGGCCAGGTTTTAGAATTGATACAAACTTTGAGCATTAGACTATGTAAATTTCACTTTAAAGCAAGGTTTAAATAAATTAAATTAAGTTAACCATTAGCTAATAAAAATTAACTACATTAGCTAAGTTTTACGTACTTTTGGACAAATGACAATGAGTTTTTTTCTTTGTTTGGAGGAGAAAACTAGACTTTGTTGCCAGGGAAAGTGGGACAGCATGTTTTACTAAAGTGACACCCTTAACCAAAACAGATCTTGCCTCATTTTTGCAAAAGTGTTCTTGCAATATAATGTGCAGAAGAAAGTTTAAAAATTTTATGAGCTAAAAGCTTTTTGAAAGCCTCATAAAACAGCAAACAATTGGAAATCAATGTAGTAGTACTCCTGTGGAAGGTGGAGGGAGGGGAGATACCAGAATTTTGGGTGGGGGAGTGCCGCTGGACCCAGGGTTGTCACTAAGAAAATTGTCTGGTGGTTGGTGTTTCATTTGAGCAGGTTAAAAACGGCTAAAAGAACAGTTTGTTGCCCTTTCCCGAGTGATGGACGGCCAAATCCAGCAGGCGATTACCACTTTCTCAGCTGGCGAATTTCGCCGGTAGCCAGCACTTAGCAAAAACTCTGTGGACCTTCACAAACTTGACTCTGTTCTAAACTAGAAATAACTTGATTTTAATACCCTGTTCTAAACTACTAACATATCGAGGTCCTGTCAAGTCAGTTTTCACATATTTGTTTGAAAATTTATGTTAACTTAAAATTATCACCCAACTAGATTAGCTCTATATAGTTATTTCAGGTGCCCAGCCACCTAATTGTATTATAATTTAAAGTTGATTTAAATGTTAGTGAATGTAAAAAAAGTTGCAAATATAAATGTTGTCCACCTAGGTAGTACCCAGGAAGCATTCACTGGAAGTGTCTAACAAAACAATATTTTTTCCCCTCTATTCTTAAAAGATGAGATTTATGTAGCTGAAAAAACGGAAAAATGGCAGGTTTCAGACAAGTGGAATGTGAATATGAGCTTGGAGATTAGCGTATTTTTAACAAAAGCAACCATTTTCAGTAATAATTTATTTAGAAATCAATGTCACTGACAATAGTTACCCAGGTGATATGTCTTGTTGCCATAGGGTTCTGCGGCATACGATTGGACAGAAGTGAGAACTCCATTGCTAAGACAATTGATCCATGCTTGAGTAACCAGCAAATAGGCAATATCATAAATGGTGTACTTGGGAACACTTTTTGAGGATTTTTTTGTCATTCTTGGTATTGATGGATCTTGTGCAGAGCTTTCCTCACTGCTATCATCTCCACTTTCAAGCAAACGTTGGCTTTCATCATGAGTGTTTTCTGAGCTTGACCTCTTCTTGATAACATGCTGTTTCCTTGCAAATGGAAGATAATTGAGTCCCAGAAATGATACACCACAGACAACCATCATTGCACAAAGAAAAACAAAGAAGACATCTGGACCAAAATTTGGACCACTTGTCTTTGTAATTGTATTATTTGATATGTTTGTGGCATTGTAATGGGAAAAGTTGCATTGTTTGTCCTTTCCGATACCTTGACCAAGGGCCACAAAGGCAGGTAGCATTCCACTCATAGTCTCGCCTACAAAAAGTGCACTCATATACGACGTTGGCAAAATACTCATAAATGTAAGAAACACTACAGAAGATGTGCAATCCACAAGTGCTAAGGTAAACGTTAACGCGAAAAGTGCAACGCTGTGTTCAGTTTTCCCAATTTTACTCGTTGAATCCCAGAAAAATGAAAGTAATAAACAAGAAATAGCCCCAATAATTGTAATGAGCAATATAACTGGTTTCTCGTAGACTTTCTCTGGTGCAAGATAGTTGCCTAACGAATACAGCAATGGCCCTATATTAGCAAGTTGTGTAATAACAGCGAGATATGAAGGCAAGTCCCACTTCTCGGGAGCATAATCCACAAGGAGAGGAAGTTCAACCCAAACGCCATTAATGGCAATCCATGAACCGATTCCAAAAAGGCAAACAAGGAGATAGGTCGGCCAGGAAATCCTTTTGCAAGTAAAACTCATAATCACGAGAGCTCAAGCCCCTTTCCACTTCTATGAATGTGTGATGAAACTATAAAATTACGTAATCACGATTGGACCAAAGATGTTATCCATTAACTTTTATATCGTTGCATATCAACTGAAACTTTATGACAGTCAATTGATTAAAATCTTTTTCTTTTGTGTATTTCAAAATCTTCAAAATCATCTACTGATTATAATCTATGTATAAAATAAGAGCAAAAGTGAAATGAAAATAAAGGAAAAAAAAACTTTCAGCAAAATTGGTATCGATGTTCCATTACTTCATATAAACAACTCTTTAAAGTCTTTTGGGAGACTGGTGCCAAGTCACGTTTAGCGCGTTGTTCAAATCTCAAATGTGATGGCGGAGTCAACAAGAACATACAGTTACTGAATCCTGAACGGTAATATATCGATACTGTAATTATTCAGCGTATGGCTGCGAACTTATTATTGTGAAAAGAAAGCTAAAAAACTTCTTTACTTTCTTTTATGGCTAATATTTGACAAGATTTTTATCGTGACCATGAATATTGGCTGGCCGCTTCACTAACTTTTTACATCGATCGTTTATTTTCACTTGAAGTATTTACTCCGGGTTGCAAGTCGCTTTATTTAGGTTTGTCTGATGGAACATCAAAGTTTGCAAGGTAGCTGCCCGGTTTCAAAGGTTAGTTATTGTTTTATTGCACTCTTCTTCGAACTCTCGAGTTTGTTGTTCCCAATCTGGTTTAACTAAACATCCGGCAGTCCATATTTTCCAAATGTATTAAGCTCGCTTCCACACGAGACATAATTTCGAATTTTGTATAAACATGAAATTTGGAAAATTTTATTCTCGGACACAATCTTCAAGTTACTAAACTACCGGCAGTTGTTTTTTCCCAAATATATCTCCTTAAAAGTCACTCATATTCAATTAAAAATGTTTCCACACAAATCAACATTTCGAATTTTGTGTTTTACGTTGGCTTGTGTGGAAGCGCTTGAAGCATCTCAATAAACTCTAAACGGCAGTGTCTGGCAGTGTCACGCGGGGTGATTAGCATACTATGTATAGAGCCAACGTGTGGAAGCGTTTGAGGAATCTAAACAAACTCTTAACATTTTCAATTGAATATGGGTAAGTTTTAAATTTGGAAAATATGAACCGCCGGACGTTTAGTAGTCACTGCCTTATTTTTTATGTTAGTATGACTGTGTAATTACTCTCTATCTGTCAATTTTGTTTATAATGAAACAAAAAATGTTAAACTTATTTTGTAGGCACCGAGTATCGGCGATTTTGAAGTTATAAAGCCAATCAGTCGAGGAGCTTTTGGGTATGATGTAACATGATTTCCAAGTGCTCGCTCATGGATTTTATTTTTTTATTCTGAGTCTAATATTTCAGTTTTTTTCTTCAACCTATGCTCATTACATGTTGTTCATATATAGCCTCTGAAATGGCAAATATTTGTGTTAACAGGCAGGTATTTCTTGGACGCCGAAAAGACAAAGATCAACTGTATGCAATCAAAGTTATGAAAAAAACTGATGTCATTAATAAGAATATGATTGAACAAGGTAAAAATTCCTTTTAAGGATAAGCTATTTAACTTTTTAGGTCGGAGATTGGAAGGTTTAGAAAAACAAATGCCTGCAGCCCAAATCTTGATCATTTTTGTTCACGTTCAACTTTAAGAACGTTTAAAATTACGATACGAAAAGTACATTTAGTTGGATTAATGGAAGACAATTGTAAAAATTGTGTACTATGCAGCAGTTAATAAGTATTTATATAATTGTGAATTTTAGAAATTATTTATATTAATTGGGGTGATAATGGGAAAATTTTTGAAATATATTTAAACTAATATTTTATTTAATATATTATCTAGGGGTTAGGAATTAAGGTATAGGTACATATAACTACGTAGGGAAGGAAGGGTGGGGTAATTTAATTGTTAAATTTGATATACTTTAGGTAGTGTACATAAATTTTTATAATCGTTTTTAGAGGGGATTATGGGAGGGTATATGAATTACTTATTTTAAACTTTTATTCTCTTTATATATATATATTAGTTTATTAACTAGGTGTCCTCAATTAGTTTACTTCTATGTGAGCTAGAACCTTTGACACGTTAATAAAGTTATTATTATTATTATTATTATTATTATTATTATTATTATTATTATTATTAACTTACCCTTCAAAACTGGTTATTCTCCTAAGGTTATTTAAAGCCATTTTAAAGCTTTTTTCCATATTTTTTTTTCAGAAATCGTACTTAATATTATTATATTTTTCAAACTGATTTTTTTGTTTTTTGGAAATTGTATAAATGCTTAATTGGTTACAGGAGTCAGAACTTCGTGCTGTCTAATTCAGTAGTTAATATAACACTCGTGATAAACACATTGGACCCCCTTCGCATTACTCCGGTTTTGTTAATCACTCCTATGACTACAAACCGAAAAGGATTCCACTCAGTCCTATTACCATTATATTATATTATGCCACTATTGTTCTTGATATGAACTGCGCTGTTATTCTTAAAGAAGGGGTTATGCACAGCGGAAAAATCGTAATTATAGTTTAGCGGAGATAACATACACTGCTAGCAAGTTGGCGCAGTTGTTAAAGATCTCTGCATCCTAAGTTTAAGTTTCTTGGTTCGATCCGTGGCTCTGTCGATACATTATATAATTGTGAGCTCTTTTTCTGCGAAAACTGAGTTAGCTTTCAATTCTGCGCCTGTACAATGACTTGTAAAAATAATAATAAAGAAATCTAATAACTAAAAAGAACAAACTTCAAAATGATAACAACGTACGAGAATACTTCAACTAGTCGCTGACACACTTGCAATATTTTTGGCAGTTAGGCTAAATATTTGTACTGAAGTTCCATTGGAATCCCAAAGTACATTTATTCATCTCTCCTATATCAATATTTCAAACCATTTTTAAAACTTAAAACGGCACGTGCTCTAAAATGAACAATAAACACTTCAATTACTCCTAATTTATTTTACGATCAAATGCCACTCACCATTTATTGAATTGCGTGAAAATTTTTTGCGGTTCAAACTGTATTCCTGTAATAAATGACTGTCATGCAGGCAGTGCGCTTAAAAATAAAGTAAATGTTATGATATACTCTTCCTCTGCAGCACCAACACCCAATCTTCTGGCCTGATCGATTCAAGGGTCATTCAAGGTTGAAAGATCAAAGCCGCTGACCAGAAGGAATTACAGACATAGGAGAGTCCCAGCACGGGATCGGAATACGAGCGAGTACGAGATTTTTAAAAGGTGCGCGCGCTTTACTTACTTTTTCTTGCAAACTCGTTTTCCAGAGGAAGACTTTTGCTTGAAATCTCGTCCTCTCGACAGCGAGTTCGCATTAATAAATACACGTGCGCTTGAAATATTGTACTCGTACTCGGATAAAGGTCTGTTCGCAACGGCGAGTACAAAGTGCAATTTACAGAATGTAATATTCGCAAATGAATTCAATTTGAAGAACGCGACTGACACAGTTTACTAGGTCAGCGGAAGTACATCAAAGCATAAAACCGAACCTAAACCCCAACAAAAACAGGAAATTAATGCTCACATTTTAGGTATCCTGCTGATGAACAGTAACTGCATTTTTTCCTGGCAGAATTCAAGTTATGTATGTCCAGATATCTCTTTGAAATACATTTGATTACAAAAATGAGCGATGTTAAACAACATTTTGAAGTCATGGTGATGGTCTTGACTTCATTTTTTAGTAATAAGTGGAGCTGAAACCAATTAGTTTATAGAATTGCATCCTGCTGATGAACAAGTTATGTTTGTTGATCAAATATCTATTTTAAAGTTTAAATTAAGTGGTTGTTTATAATTTGTCAGCAAACGATTCAACAATTGTAAGACCGAAATTACAATTCAGATTTGACATAATTCGCCAGAATAAAAGTATTTATCAAAAATATTAAAAAACTAATTACAATTTAAAAAAATTAAACGTTTTCGAGCATTAGCTCATCTTCAGGATAAAATGTAAAAATGCTGAAGATGAGCTAATGCTGGAAAACCTTTGATTTTTAATTGTAAATAGTTTTTTTAATACGTTTTTACCTTTTTGATCAAAATACTACAATTGAGATGTCGACAAACTACAACGAGTATAAAGATCTGCTACTTGATATTGCATAGAAAATTATCGAAATACAACAAAAGCTAAAAGTATGCTTTGTGACTTTGACGTGTTTAAACAATTAACAGTTACACTGAAGAAGGGCTATGGCCCGAAACGTCTGTTTTTTTAAAAATAACACTGACATCAAAAACTTATAAAAACTTTATTACAGCAATTTCAATGGTTTCACGCATCAGTAAAATGATTTGATTTGAAGTTTTAAGCGTCATAAGTATTCTTGAGAAATTACAATCGCAGCCCTTTGAAAAGAGGCAAAACAGGAGGAAAATATCACGTATGACATTGTTGTATAAAATCATGGAAAAAATATTGTCGATGTGGATAAGCAGTCTTATCTGTGACCATCTAAGGAAATACGCAAAAGAAAAAGTCATAAGCTCAAATTACAAGTCCCAATAATTTCTAAACATGTATTTAAATATTCGATATTCCTTTTATTAAAACTAACAGCCGAAATTGGGACAAACAGAGGGCTCCACGTCTCCTCCATAAGAATAGTTTTAAAGAAGATCTTGAAAATTTTTTATATTAAGTACTAGATTTTTTATAGGGATAAATAATTTAAATATTTACTTTCACAGGGCCGTAGCAAGGGGAGGGGCCGGGGGAGCCTGTGGGGGGGGCGCCGGCCGCCCCGGGGGGGGGCGGCCGGGGCGGTGGAAGAGGGAGGACAAAAAAAACAGAA